>OX333075.1:10680087-10911763 GCA_946863875.1 Alloplasta piceator | reverse complement strand
GGGGGGGGGGGGGAGAGGAATGAGAGTGAATACAAGCGATCAGCAGCAAACGCGCAGAGTTTTACGATCACACCGTGAGGTTTAACTGCTAAGTAACGATAATTGATATCGCACCGTATCTGAATTTGTTGCGAGAGAGAGCGAGAGAGAGAAAGAGAGAGAGAGAGAGAGTATACGAGAAAAGAGAGTTAAAATACTTGTTTATGTGCAGCGAGCATCCAGTAAGATTTTTTCAAACGAGTCAGCGTATAAAAGCCAAGGAAAACATTTATTTTGTGCTAAAAACATTCGCGAAATTCATTCGAATGGACGCCTAATTAAGGGAGGAATCTTAATTAAGGAGCCGAAACAAAATTGTCTTCTTGCAGCTTTTCTTTTTCGGAATGAGTCTAAATATTTTTTAAATTGTAATTATATTTAGATAAGTACTATAATTTTGTAAATGTTGTGTAATAAATAAACTGACAATAAACCCAAAAATATTTTTTTCTCTCATTTTTTCAATATAAGGTAAATGTCCCAATTATTGAACAGGTCCCTATTATTGAACACTATCTTGTATTTTTATTATTTCTCATTCACCTGCATGCATTTACTTATTTACAAAAATTTCATTACATATATGGAACTTTTAGCTATCGAAATGTTACCTTACTTGTGCAAAAAAAGCTTTAATTAATAGAGAAAAAAATTATCGTTTTTGCTAAGACGCGCCGCTTCATGCATAAGGGCGTAAAAAATTCAAAAACTGTCGCATCTCAAAAAGTAAAGGCGTTTCAGGTTCCTCAGAAAATTTCTTACAAATAACAATGGAAAAAAAAAAAATTATTTGCTAAAAAATACGGTGTTTGATCATTGGGACATAGAAAATGCAGTGTGTCTAAATTGTTGAACACTCGAATTCTCCAAGATGGCGTCATTAAACCCATCAAAACATCGAGACAGTTAACGCGTGACAGATCGTGTGAATCGGATTTATTCAAACAAAAACTGTAAGTTCCTGAACAAACTTACCTTTGTTCTTTTAATAATAACTCTAAGATCGTCAAATATATTTTTTATTTGTATTTTCGTGCAATAAACATAAAAAGAAAAGTAAAAAGAGAATATAACCTATAAATGTAACCTAAAAATACGAATGTAATGTTCAATATTTTTTTATCTCCGATATTTCGGTCGAAAAACAAGAAAGCTGCGACAAAATCAAACAAAAACAGAATATAAATACGAGGAAGCTGAAAATAGAATAAAATAAAGTTCGAGTTGAAAAGAAAAAATAAACCAAATGCGAATGAACCAAAAACCTGTCAAAAGAGACTGAATATATATTTTTGTAATTTTACATGATTGATAAAAGATTATTCAAGTGTTTGATTTTGCTTTTATTTCTTAATATTGTACCCAAAAAATATTTTCAGAACGGAAAAAGAATTCTCGAGAGTGTTCGATAACTGGAACATGCCTGTTCAATATTAGGGACATAGGCACTTTCAGTGTTCAATAATTGGGACATTGGCATGCTTCACATTGTTATTATTTTGTTTCATTCGAAATCATTTAAAAATAATTTAAAAGGTGATTTTTCGAAAGTAAAAATATCAAAGTATCATTTGAACATGAACGCGATGGTTTTTTTATTGATTTTATATTTTTTTCATACCGAATTCAATCCCCACATCCTTAGCTGTTCAATAATTGAGACATTTACCTTAATTATATTTTTTGAATGCAGCACATTTACTGTATTTTTTTGCCTAAAAGTACATATATTCAGCTATACAACCCCCAGAAAGAATTTTATTTTTACATGAATATTTGTTTTTGTTATGATTTTTTTAATGAAAATCCATTTTTCTTCGATTTTCGGTTACATTAATTGTTGTAAAAAATTTTGTTTACTATAAATGGCTGAATAAATTATTGGATCATGGAAAAAAATGTTATCAAAGTAATTCAGAATTTGTTCAGATTCTTTTTACGTTTTTTTCTTAGAAAAAACATTAGCTGGACTTTTACGACCCAGTGTACCGACGCTGTCCCAAAATTTAAGTGTACAGACGGAGGGTTAAGAAAATTCACTATAAACTATGTTTATCCAGAGTTTTTATGGGAAAAATGTTACTTCTCTTGCTGCACGAATACGAAATTTGCAGCAATAACAATAAAATTTTAAAGTTTCACAAAAATTTAAACCTCAAACGATTCTTCAAAAATTCGGATGTTTTTATTTATAAAATTGTATTCATTTATATAATTTGTTATTATTTTATGTTCTTGTTTTTATTAAATTAGTGTATTTTTTTTAATTAATTTTTATAGCTGCAAAATTATAGAAGTTCAAGGATTTACGATCATTTCACCAAAATTTCTAAAATCTACCAAATCTGAATCTCTCAATCGATTCTTGCTAAATACCAATCACGTTTATGTCCATTTTTGAAAAAAATGTTTCCTCGCTTGCTGCATGATTACAAAATTTGGAGCAATTACAATAAAATTCCAAAAATTTACAAAAACTTCATCTTTATTTATTTATATCTTTATTTATTAAATTTAATTTACTTATATAATTTATTATTATTATCTTATCTATTATTATAATTCTATATATGTTTTTATTTGTATTAAACTAGGGCATTTTTTAAATGAATTTATTTATGGCCGCTAAATTACAGAAGTTCCACTAATAAATCAACATATTTCTATGTACCAGAATTTGTTAACCAAATTTATTTCTTTACTATAAATAAACTGTTTTCTCAGTGCAGAGCATTTACAATTATTTTAACAAAACTTCTAAAATCTACAAAAAATCTGAATTTCTCAAACGAATCTTGCTTATCAATTGAATATTTAGATTAAAAAATGTAACTTTTTGACAAATGTTACAAAATTGTCTTGAATGTCCGGGCTATTTTTTTCTCCATTATTGGGACATTTGGAAATTATTATTATTATTATTATTATTATTATTATTATTATTATTATTATTATTATTATTTAAATCTATTAAAAAAATAGATTTCACGAAAACAAAGCCTATGAGGAAGAAAAAGGCAAAACCTGGCGTCTCAAATTTTCGAATACAATCTTTTTGCCAATAAAAGCGGCATAAACAGATTTTTCCTTCATGATTGTCGAATGTGCATGAATTTGGCAAATTTTTTCGTCTCTTCAATTATCCCTATCGCATAAATCCACGCATTCGTAACAAATGGCTCGAATGCAATAAAGTCACAAAAGCGTTTGGAGAGCGCGATTATTTTTTCCTGACAAAGTTTGAGCGAATTTTCGTTGAAGCACTTTTGCCAACGATTTTGCCACTGGAACGTGAAATATCACGGGGAAGAAATCGTTAAATTTCTCATGGGCCATTAACTAAAAAACATTTGTACGCATTATTACGCCAAAGAACGATCGTTCTTTGGCCAGAAATGCACGTGGAAATATATGGGGCATTCCATACCATTTCGACCTGGCTCTGACCCTCGACCCCTCAAATCTGGTTCCCGATTTTTCCTATCATTACTCTCACTCTATCAAGCAATTACAATTTTTTTCAGATTTTTCAAAATAAATTTGGGCGCGTCATGAATTTTTGAATTTTTTTTTTTCAACACCTCGATGACCGTAATCGAAAAATCTGAAAAAATTCCCAAAAATACAGTGTCAGATATGAAAATGGTTAGTGTAAAATTCATAATGTCTGGGCTTTTGTTTCATCCCGTTTTTTAGCTTCTTGAGAAAAAAAAATGAAAAAGATGAAAAGCAGAGGTCAATTTACTGTAGACTAGCTACAAAGCTAAAAAACGGGTCGAAGCAAAAGCCCAGACATTATGAATTTTACAACAACATTTTCTATATCTGACACTGTATTTTTGGGAATTTTTTCAGATTTTTCGATTATGGCCATCGAGGTGTTCAAAAAAAAAAATTCAAAAATTCATGACGCGCTCAAATTTATTTTGAAAAATCTGAAAAAAATTGTAATTGCTTGATAGAGTGAGAGTAATGATGGGAAAAATCGGGAACCAGATTTGAGGAGTCGAGGGTCAGACCCAGGTCGAATTGGTATGGAATGCCCCATATATTGTTTAGCGTGTGTTACACACGAAAACGTTTTGCGGAATAAAAACGCCTTTTTTACGTCGTGTGCTTACAGCGATGGAATTTTTAATACGGAAGAATATTCTTTACAATGTCTAGTTTCACTCTGTACCGTTCTATAACGCTCCGTACGAGTGATATATAACTGTGAATATTCCAGTCGAGAAGTCCCTGAGAAAAGTATAAAAGTTTGTGCAAAGCGACGGCAAAATTATGCATTAAAACATTGTGATTATTATTTTTATTATTATTGTAGGGTATTATAGGGGCGACATCCGGAAGAGGTTTTCATTTGAATTGTGGAAGCGAATTTTCTGTATGGAAATTCACTGGAGAATATGCCAAGACGCCGGGATAAAAATGGCAAAACTCAGCAAAATCGTCCCTAAAAAACATTGCAAAATATGACACTATTTTTTATTATTTTTTTACTCAGTGGAAATTTTCATTTATTTTCTAGCACTATTTATCGAAATTAATCTTTAAAATCACATTGATTAGTTAGATTAGATTAGAAATGGGAGATTTAAAATCTCGCGTAATTAGTTAAATATTAATTTAAAAAATGGTAAAAATCAGCAAAATCGTCCCTAAAAACTTTGTCAAATATGACGCAATTTTTTCTTCTTTTTATTTAATAGAAATTTTCATTCAATTTCTAGCACTATTTGTCCAAATTAATCTTTAAAATCACATTGATTAGTTAGATTAGATTAGAAATAAGAGATTTAAAATCTCGCCTAGTCAATTAAATATCAATCAAAAAAAATGGTAAAACTCAGTCAGCAAAATCATCCTCAAAAAACTTTGCAAAGTATGACAACATTTTTCACTCTTTTTTACTGAGTGGGAATTTTCATTTAATTTCTACCACTCCAAGATGATCTTCAAAATCATATTAATTGGTTAGATTAGATTAGAAATAAGAGATTCAAAATGTCGCCAAAGTAATTAAATCTAAATTCAAAAATGATAAAACTCAGCAAAATCGTCCCTAAAAAACTTTAAACTTAAGCAAAACTTTAAACTTTAAGCAAAATATGACACAATTTTGTATTCTTTTTACTTAGTTCAATTGTCATTCAATTTCTAGCACTATTTGTCCAAATTAATCTTTAAAATAACATCAATTAGTTAAATTAGATTAGAAATAAGAGATTCAAAGTCTCGCCTAATTAATTAAATATCAATTTAAAAAATGGTAAAACTCACTCAGCAAAATCGTCCCTAAAAAACTTTATTAAATATGACACCATTTTTTCTTCTTTTTATTTAGTGGAAGTTTTCATTCAATTTCTAGCATTATTTGTCCAAATGAATCTTAAACATCACATTGATTAGCTAGATTATATTAGAAATAAGAGCTTTAAAATCTCGCCTAATTAATTAAATAAAAATTTACAAAATGGTTAAACTCGGCAAAATTGGCCCTAAAAAAACTTTGAAAAATATGACACAATTTTATATTCTTTTTATTCAATTCAAATTTTCATTCGATTTCTAGCACTATTTGTCCAAATTAATCTTTAAAATCACATCGTTTAGTTATATTAGAAATCAGGGAATTCAAATCTGGCCAAATTAATTGAATCTAAATTAACGATGGTAAGACTCATAAAAGCGTCTAAAAAAACATTGCAAAATATGACACAATTTTATATTCTTTTACTTAGTGGAATTTTTCATTTAAATTCTAGGACTCGATATTAATCTTTAAAATCACATTAATTAGTGAGGTTAGACAAATAAAAGATTTAAAATCTCGCAAAATTAATTAAATACAAATAAAATAAATAAAAATAAAATGTAAATAAAAAAATTGAAAAAAACTTAAATTTATTCTGCTTCTGAAAGCATTTTTTTATCTCGATTGTTTCCAATATTTAATAAATTTGTTTCTTTTTTTGAAAAAAATATGTTAGGGGTTAAAATCAAGGGTGATGAAAAATTGGCATGGAAGAAAATCGTTTACGACGAAATATGGAGATCATTATGGATCTCGTTGTCGTTTCAAGCCCGTGGGGGAAAAAAAAACCCCTTTCGCGTGTAAGACAGGAAAATGATAGACCCAAGTTGAGCTGAATAATAAAGTACGAATGGATATAATACGCGACGAGATAGAGAAATATATATATATGTATACATATGGATATTACAACCGTTTGCTCGATAGTTGATGGAGTAACGTGCGTCCAATTTGCGTTATTACATGCCCTCTGTACGTAGATACGATGATACGTGGATCCTCTATAAGAGCGAAACATGTTAACCACGGTGGTAAAGTGGAATGGATTATAACCGTACAAAGTGATTTGCTAACATTCTTTTTTACAACTGTTTATAAGACAAATTGGATTGAACGAATCCTCGATCCGGTTGATCCAATATTTAACAAAATTTATTAGACTAAATTTATTTGATCTAATCTGGTGCCAAATTTATTATATCTAATTTAGTTGATCCAATATCGTACCAAATTTATCAAATAAAATTTGGTTAATTTCCGTAGTAAAAAACTCCATTGAATCGCCAATGGCAACCAATGGTTCTCATACGACTCCATTGGACAGTGAATGGGGACCCATTGAGATTTCCGCATTTGTCAATGGCGTACAGGGCTGACCATTGATCAGTGAATGGGTATCCATTGAACATCAAATGCGGATGAACCGAATGATCATCATTACTCAATGATGCTCATTGGAAAGCCAATGCGGATGAATCGAATGATCATCATTACTCAATGATGCTCATTGGAAAGCCAATGCGGATGAATCGAACGATCATCATTACTCAATGATGCTCATTGGAAAGCCAATGCGGATAAATCGAATGATCATCATTACTCAATTATGCTCATTGGAAAGCCAATGCGGATGTATCGAGCGATCAGCATTGCCCAATGGTGTCCATGGGAAGGTAAATGCTGATGAACGAAATAATCCGCTTCACCCAATGATGTCCATTGGAAAGTCAATGCGGATGAACTGAAAGATCAGCATTTCCCACAGATGTTCATTGGAACCCGAATGCGGCTAACGATGAAATGATCAGCATTTACCAAGGATACCCATTGAATAATAAGTAACTACGAATTATACAATGATCAACATTTATCAATAATGTCACTTCATTGATGACTGATCGAATGATGAGCAGCATTCGTTAACGATGTCGCAATCCATATTCGAGTTTCAATGCTGAACAATTGAACCCATCGATCGATGAGAATTTTTCCGAATGCGATATTTCTCAAACGGCGGTGAATTAATAAAATTAAGTAAGAGATAGATGTCGCTGATTCTCATATATGAACCAAATATTTTCTTCAATTGTAATAAATGCTGATGATTATATCGATGATCAATTAATATTAGCATAAGCTCGGAAATGATTCGAAAGTAATTTAAAAAAAATATATTATAAGTTGCTCATCAAGTACGCGTACGTTTGGGATTAATGATTTTTAAAACCGTTTATTTTTAACATATACACATAATTTTATCAGTCCTTCTCAACCCGATTTGTGAGAGGAGAAACGTATATACTTTCATTATCAATCGTCATCTGAATACACTTACAATCTATTTTCTCAATTCTGAGCTTCAATCATTTCTATTAAATGTAATAATATATATAATGCGTATATAATTATTGGTCGTTATGCTAATATTAGCTTTATGATTAACCTTACTTACTGATAACTTACATCATTTGATTATTTAATGCGTAATTCCATGTATATATAGCAATCATATGAAAGAATCTCCATTGATGATCCAATTTATTCCCCATTGCCTACAAAAACCAATGGAGGTGAATGGCGAATTAACTAGGGAGATTGTCTCCATTGAATCCCCATGGGATAATCCCCATTCCGTTTCAAATGGAGAATTCAATGGCGATAATGTCCTTAGAAAATTCGGCATTCATATCCATTGGTTTTGTGGGCAATGGGGAATGAGTGGCGAACAGCAATGGAGATTCTTTCGTATAGTACAAACTCCATTCATCGCCATTGAAAAATCCCCATTCATTCCCCATTGCCAAAATAACCAATGGGGATGAATGCCGAATTGCCTAAGGGGATTGTCTCCATTGAATCCCCATTAGATAATCCCCATTCCGTTTCAAATGGGGAATTCAATGGCAAAAATCCCCTTAGGCAATTCGGCATTTATCTCCATTGGTTATTTTGGCAATGGGGAATGAATGGGGATTTTTCAATCGCGACGAATGGAGTTTTTTACTACGGGTTCATTATTGTGCAAAATTTATTATATAAAATTTAGTTGACCCAATATTTCACCAAATTTGCCAAATAAAATTTGAGTCATTCAATATTGTAATAAATTAAGCAAATAAAATTTGGCTGATCCAATATTGCAGTTACCACATAAAATTTATTTGATCCAATATTTCACTCAATTTGCCAAATGAAATTTGGTTAATCCAACAATGTATCAAATTCGGTAAATAAAATTTGTTTAATACGATGATATACCAAATTTATCAAATAAAATTTGATTCATCCAATATTGTAAGAAATTGACCAAATAAAATTTGGTCGATGCACTATTGTAACAACTTTACCATATAACATTTAGTTGATCCAATATTTTGCCCAATTCGCCAAATAAAATTTGCTTAATATGATAATATACCAAATTTACCAAATAATTTTTTTTCATGCAATATTGTAATATATTAACCAAATAAAATTTGGTTGATCCAACATTGCAACAACTTTACCATATAAAATTTCGTTCATTCAATATTTCACCCAATTTGCCAAATAAAATTCGTTTAATCCGATAATACATCAAATTTACCAGATAAAATTTGATTCATTCGATATTCTAATAAATTAAACAAATAAAATTTTGCTGCTTCACCAAATTTGTCACATAAAATTTTGTTGCTATACCAAATTTGCTAAATTAAATTTTCTCACCAAATCTGCCGAATAAAATGTGATAATAATTAGTTTATGACATAAAATTTGGTAAAAAAAAAGATTGCTGAATAAATTTTTTTCTTTACAGTAGAAAATCTCTCATGCAAATTTTTATTAACCTTCAAAAGCTTCAACCCTTCAAGTAGAACATAAAGCTAATTTATAGAATACGTTTTTAATTTTCTCAGACATTCATCCGGCAAATCTGTACAATTTTCAAATGGGAAAAAAAATAAAATACAAAAAAAAATGATAACCATCAATTCCAGATGAAAGCAATTTTTCAGAATTGCCACAAATAGACAATAAATTGCTTTGCAATTTGAAAAAAAACTAAAAATCCATAAGTTTCAAAATTTCTTCTAATGTTTCATTTTGAATAAATTCTTCTATTTCAAAATTCCTCCTAATTAAATTTTACAAATTCAATCGCCAATTTGTCGACTTCTCTCTCAGACCTCAGAATAATGAGAATTGGTAAAAAAAAAAAACAACAAAAAATACGAAAATATTTTGGAAACTTTCGCATCGATCCGGTCTCGCTGTTTGCCGCGATTCAGACTTCGCGTTTCTGTATCGAAGCTGCGATAATCGTGAATCAATTTTTTTCCCTTCCTCTTCCCTTCCTTTTTCTCGGCAAACGTCTCGAGACGAGTTTCGCGCTCGGAGCTCGCCGATTCGTCGATTTTAACCATCCATAGGCGTTACCGATCCGGACGATATTGCCGAAGCGTCTCTACCTGAAAAAAAAACCCCCTTCTCTCGTTCGAGTAGGCAAAACGATCGCCAGAGTTCGCTCGCAGCTCCCTCGATATATTCTTACACTCGCATTATGCTTATACGTGAGGAAAAATTACCTCGTAAAATCGCCAAGCTCGTACAGAGAGCCCGTTTAGCAGCGTCGGTCATGAAAGAGGGGAGCCTTTTTTTTTTTTTTACTATTTTTTTTTTTTTCACCGCGAAGGTAGAAGGTGTAGCCTAACCGAGGCAACGCCTCTGTGATGGAAAACCATCGAGAGGGTTCCGATGAAAAAAAAAAAAACGGAAAGAGGGGGATTTATAGGGTACAAGGTATGAGCTATTACGGTGGAAATCACTCAAATTGCTCTCCGCCGCTTGAGAACACAATTTTCAATTTGTCATTTTGAACGAGGCGAACGTTAACGAGGAACTTCAACTCCGCTCGTCGATACACATTCGCGAGTTCGTCGAGTTTGTTGTTTTTTTTTTTAGGGCTGCTAATAAGGATTTTTTTCTCAAGGGTTTGCACCGAGAGAGCCAAGAAAAAGCGTAATTTTGTGGGATTTTTAGTCAGAAATTGTAATTATTTATTTGTACGAAAATTTGGGATTTCGAAGAGGAATATCTGAAGAAATATAAAAATAAAAATAAAATAAAAATAAAATAAAATTTAAAAAAAATTAAAAAAAATAAAAATAAAAATACAATGATAATAATAATAAAATAAATAAATAACGACGAAGTTTTGTTAGTATATAAACTTATTCTACAATTGCTCAAAGGAATTTTCAAAATATCTTGATTTAGGGAAGAAAATTGACTTTTTTAATTAAATTGAAACTATACAGCTGAAAAAAAATGTTTTGATCAAATATTAAATTTTGTCATCCAGAAAAATCCCCAAAGATTTCGGAAGAATGCATTATGCTGTATTTTTAGGTTTTTAATTTTCAAAACCGAACAACCCTTGCTTAAAAATCACCAAAATAGCCACCCCTTATCTTCTTGAGTTTTTATTCGATCCCCCCAAAAGTTTTAGGGGACATCAATGAGATACCATCGGAAAATATCATTGAAAAAAAATATTATTTTTTTACTTTTACCATCACAAACCCTTAACTATGCTTTGCCCTTACTGTACAAGCCAAAAATTTTATTTGAATGAAATTTCCGTACTTCGTGATACAACAAAAATCTGTAACAATGTAGCATCATTTGGCATGCCATAAACAACAATTATCAATAATGATATTACCCAAAAGTTGTTAATAAATTGTTCCAAGAAATAATTATTGAAAAAAATTTCGTCAAGTCCTTTTTTTTAAAACAAATCCAATGCGTTAATTTTTCTGAACGCATATTAATTTTTTCAGAATTTTCTCTCTATTTTAAAATTCCCGTTTTGAAAATTTTAGAATGGCTGTATGTATATATTTTTTGGCCCAGTGTCTTTGAAACTTTTCAAAGCTGACCATAAACCTATATGCAAAAACGTATGCAAAATTGGCAATTTTTAGTTTGTATTTCAGAATATTTTTTATAATATTTAAAAATAGCGAGAACATTCTGAAAAAATTCATATGCGTTCATAAAAATGAACGCATTCGATTTGTTTAAGAAAAAAAAGAACTTACCTAAGAATTGTTAAATAATTATTTGTTTAAACAATTTATTGATAACTCTTGGGCAATATTATTATTGATAATTATTGTTTATGGCATGCCAATCGTTGCTGAATTTTTGCAAATTTTAATTTTACCACGAAGTACGGAAATTTCGATCAGATAAAATTTTTGGCTGGGATCGGAAACTCTTTTTTCATCCCCTTTTGGATTTTGGCTTTTGGATTACGGTTTTGACCGGGAAGTCAGTTCTGATGGACCATTGTTCCCGAGCCCTTAATAGGGCAATCCTTTTATCTAGTCGGTCCCGCCCCTGTGACCTCTAAACTGAAATTGTTGATAGCGTGGGCCCCCAGAAGGTCGTTTCGGACGTTCTCCAGCCCTGTGCATCGCGTAATATGTTCAGACTGGGCCTCAGAGGAAGTCCACCGTCGGTGTGTGACTCGATGGTGTTTATTACATTTTCCATTAACAATCCCACGAGTATTCAGGAACTGAAGGTCCACCCCCACAGGGCCTGCATGTAGGTAAGTAGGTAGGTAGGTAGGTAGGGAGGTAGGTAGGTAGGTAGGCAGGTAGGTAGGTAGGTAGGTAGGTAGATAGATAGGTAGGTAGGTAGGTAGGTAGGTAGGTAGGTAGATAGGTATGTAGGTGCCTGCATAAGGCTAGATACTAGATGGACACAGAAAAAACGACTTAGTTGGTCTAACCAAACACTTAGTGCTCTGAGCGCCAGAAGCCAAATTGGTTGGAGCAACTGATTATTTAGTTGACTTAGTTGTGCTAACCAATTATTTAGTGGACCCAAACAACTATATAGTCGGTTGGATCAACTAGATTATTGGTTACCACAACTAAGTCAACTAAATAATCAATTGATCCAACGAACTATCTTGTTGGATCCAACCAATTTCTCTTCTGGCGCTAAGAGCACTAAATGTTTGGTTGGACGAACTAAGTCGTTTTTTCCGTGGAGAGTCGCCTGGTACCCCACGATGGGCATCACAGCGACACTATAACTATAAATTGGTCCGCGACGAGGCTTTTGGCCCCCTGAGCCGGTTTTTAGGCCGGCAGGGTTCCTTATGGCTCTCGTTGACCGGTTCCTTCCGCCGCCCCCGCCCTGCTCAGGGTTACGATCATCACAAGACATTACCGGAGCAGAGGGAGCCACTTTGTCCCCGGACGTTCTCCTATCCGCCACCTGGAGACGCGCTCGGTCGGGTTTCAGCCGCCCCCCCTCGCCCCTTAACGGGGGTTGAGGAGCCCGAGTTTCACCCCCTTAAAGTGAAATTTCAGAAAATTCGGTAATTTAAAATCGTGGGACATTAAAAAATCCATTAAACATTTTTTTCAGCTTCTTTTACACATCTCAAAAATGAGATTCTTTATAGATAAAAAATTTCACGCATAAGTATGGACCGTTCCGCGGGTATTTTGCAATTTTCCTCGGCTCGAGCCTCTCTGATGACGAGAGTAGAAGAAAAAAAATTATTGTTGTCTCGTTACGGCAAATCTTCCGTATAATATACGCTCCTGGATTCCAGTTAGGAGGCGCGCACTCCTGGATAATAAAAATACCAGTCGTGATATGGTGGGGGAAGAAAAAGGGCGTTCGGTATCCGCCATTTTCTTTTTAACCCTTTTGCCACCGATTACGACGCGAGGAAGCAAAGGGTAGTGAGAGAGAGAGGGGTGGGGGAGAGGGAGAGAGAGAAGGAGGGGAGAGAGAGAGAGAGAATGAGGGGTGGAAGGAGGGGGAGAGAGAGAGAGAGAAAGGATTCAGTGAAATTGTGCGAGTCCGCTCAAACATCAACGAGCCCACGCCGACACTAACATATTTATATATAGAGCATTCTCCGGTTTTCCAACCCCTTTTTTCTCAAAATTTAAAAAAAACCCACCATTATTTCAAATTATTTGATCCAGCGCTCAAAAGTATTTTTTTAAGGATGTTGAGTCCCTATGAAATCTTTTAATGTTAATTGTTCAATAAATAGCTTCTTAATCGTCGTGAAATTCTTACACGGCCTCCTGAATACTTCATGTAAAAACATATTAAATTTTCAGAATTATTTTTCATTAAATCTTCAACCTCCTTAAGGATTAAAATGAAAAATGATGAGAAAATTCTGAAAATTTGGTATGTTTTTGTATGAAGTATTTGAGAGGTCGTGTAAAAATTTCAGGACGATTAGGAAGCTCGTTATTAAAATATTAACATTTTGTTAAGAACAATTTTTTAAACAAATAAAAAAAATGTTTACCAATAAACTTCGTTTTGTTTCCATTGCTTTCAATATAGTGTAGATATTAAAAAATTGAGAGGTCAAAAAAAAACTAATCGCAAAGTTATATCATTTTCCATAAAAGACTGCATTTAATTTAATTTAATTTGTTAATGTTAATTGTTCGATAACGAGCTTCCTAATCGTCGTGAAATTTTTACACGACCTCTTAAATAATTCATCCATAAACGTACCAAATTTTCAGAATTTTCTCATCATTCGCGATTTGGGACTCAACATCCTTAAGGATTCTAAAATCTCACAGAGAAATAAATTCCCCAAGAAAAAGGCTGCAATCTTTTATCGATAAAATTGGTTATAATAATTTTATTGGTCTCATGATCTTAAATTTCGAGCTAAACCCAATTTTTTAAGGGAAAAAAAACAATTGATCTGCCTGTTTTTTAAAGAAAAAATATACAGTATGTCCAAATGATCGGGTTGAAAAATTGGAAACAATTTGCAAAGTCTTAACGAATGTTACTATAAATTAATACATTTTGAAAAAATTCTGAGAGGGTCGTAAAAAAAAGAACCGAAATTTAAGAGAATGCTCCATATACATCTCTACATATATATATTATACATTAAATGGTAGATATAAAAGGGCCACATTCCATGGCATTTAACATGTTAAAGAATTTGGGCTGAGCTATAACCCAACTTCTAACCTATAACTTCAAAAATAGATTAAAAATATAAGTTATGAATATCACAAGCTGCGAATTTTTTAGTACTTGCAAAAGTGTCTCTTAAAAAGTGGTGAATTTTTTCAAAAAAATCAAAATGGTCCAAGTTAAAAAAAAATATATTTTGGGTTTAAACTGAACAAAAAACATAAAAATTAATTTTGGCATTTTTTTGTATTTTTTTCATGAAATTATAACTCAAGACGATAAAAAATGATCTCTTGCCTTATTTTGATATCTCCGTTTTTTCAAAAGTTAAGAGCATTTAAAAAAAAATTGTGCGAAATTTTGAAATATTTATTATGGAGAGAAGAATTGAGACAAAAATTTCAAAAAAATTTTATAAGACTGCTTTCAGTACGTATAAAAAAATAGATAATTTTCAACAAAATTAAAAATGGTCGGGGTCACGAATTGGTCGGTTTGGTATGGAATGCCCCATATATATTTATATAGAACGTGTGGGTATCGATCAATCCGGTAATTTGATGGTTCACCCTTTCCAACAATAATGTCACGATGGCAAGCTCGATGGGCAATATTGCTTATTCCCTCCTCTTTGGTTTGATCGATTTTTTTGCTTCCTCATAAAACTTTGTTTCGCGAAATTGTTTTTTTTTTCGATTTTCCATGCCGGAATATTTGAAATGGCTGAAAAAACCAAAAAATAACATTTTAAACAAATATCCGCACAGATTCATTTCCCTTCACTCAGTTCAAATTTTTTCGAAATTGCCAAACAATTGTCAATTTGGGACTTTCAATTTTTTTTCAAAATTCTACAACGTTTATAATTTTGCACTTAACCTCAAATTGTTCGTACGGATATAATTGATAATAAGAACTATTGGGATTCAGTTTGAAAAGATATAAGAATAAGAAAGAGGATATAAGATTGAAAAAAAAATATATTCAGGGCTTCAGTTTAATTTAAAAAAATTTCAAATTTTCAAAAAATGTTTGAGAATGCTCTAAATTTCGTTATATTGCAACTCGAAGTGAAAAAAATAGTTGAATTTTGGAAAATGACTCGAGCGAATCCTTTTAAAAAAATTGTAAATTTAAAAAAAGCCTGTAAACTCCACAGTTTTTGTAATTTTAAAGCTATCGAGCACAAATTTTTTGAACACATTTTCTGAATTACTAGAATAGTTGATTCTCAATTTGGGATTAAGAAAATCCGTGGATTTCAGAGTTTTTTCAAAAAGGAAATTTTTCAATTTGCACAATTTTTTACAGAAAAAATCGTGGGGTCGATTTTACCCCATCGTGCATTGAAAGATGACAAAATTGTCTTGTTACTTTTATAGGGTTAAAAAACGATTTTTCAACCCCATAAAAAAGTGGGGTGTGGATAAATGATTCTCAAATCTGCATAATGGCGATGGCAGGAATAATCATGACACAAATTTGCATAATACTTTGCAATTTTCATTTTTTTTTTTTTGCATTTCTTTTTCATTTTATCCGAAATGTACACTTTTGCTTTATCGGCGATACATTATTCATTGCTATCATCGGTACGTGATAAACATTATATAATAATAAAACGAGTTTTGTGCGTCATTATCCAACACGTCATGGTCTGAGAACCCCCATATATTCATATGTATACATATAATATATCAGGGCAGTTGAAAAAAGGGTTACAAAAATTTTTGAATTTTTGAAAAGCCTGGAATTTTAAAATTCAGTTATCCCAAAATCCTCCGTCTCCATATTGTTTTTTAGAAAACAAAAATTTTTCTCATTCCTAAATGCGATTTTTTTAAAACTAATTATCGGTGTCAAAATTTTCAAAATCTCAATTTTTTTAGTTTTCGATAATTATTTATTAATTTTTTTTATTTTATTTGGTTCTTCCCTGATGAACGATAAATAAATAAAAAATTATAATTAAATAAAGAAAAATAAAGGATAGAAAAAAAATAAAGAAAAAATTTGCCATTAAAGGTAAAAAATCGAGATTGTCAAAAGTTTGAACAACTCTGTAAGTCATTCAAAAAAAATTCCAAGGATTCAGTTTCGACAAGAATTTTTGTTCATTAGAATCAATAAAAAAATTAAATTCAAAAGGATTTTGTCAAATTTGAATTTTTAAATTTCCAAAAACGCCCTTTTTGCGAAATTTCATAGATGTGGCAATAGTAAAAAAAATGATCTAGGCCTCTGCTCATGCAAGATCTATTTTTTAGTGATTAACTCCAAAAATCCTGAAAAATTTGTTTTTTTAAATTAAACCGCTCTGATAATAATATGTATATTTAAATATATATATGCGTTTTTTTTTATATACGTTTGTATATAATCAACATTTTCGCGAGTTCGATGATTGATTAAAATATTTGTCAGCATTTGCAGTATATATATGGGGCATTTCATACCAAACAGATCCGTGATCGCGATTATTTTTAATTTTGTTGAAAAATGTCTATTTTTTTGTACGTTTTTTATAACTTCAAAAATAGATTTAAAAAAATACAAGTTATGAATATCACGAGCTACAAATTTTTTAGTACTTGTAAAAATGTCTCTTAAAAAGTGGTAAACGTTTTCAAAAAAAATCAAAATGGTCCAAGCTGAGAAAAAAAATTATTTCGAGTTTAAAACTCCAAAAAACCATGAAAAAAAAATGTCAATATTGTTTTTGTATTTTTTTCATGAAACTACAACACGAGACGAAAAAACATTGTCTTTTATCTTATTTTGATATCTCCGTTTTTTTTAAATTTACGAGAATTTCGAAAAAAAATGTTGTGAAATTTTCAAAAAAATTTTGTGGTTAGCAGAGTTGAGACAAAAATCTAAAAAAATTTTGAAAGACTGCTTTCAGTATGTACAAAAAAATAGAAAATTTTAGGAAAATTAAAAATGACCGGGGTCACGGATTGGTCGGTTTGGAATGGAATGCCCCATATAATACGCTTATACTGTTAATAAATATTACAGCATCTACATAAGTATCTGAAACGGATGATAAATCGTATTTTATGCAACGATAACACCCATATAGGCACCGGGATCTTGTTTTATTTTCCTTTGTTTTCCTCATTTTCTTCGTCCAACGATACAACTCTCTTTTTTCGCTTTTTTTTTTTGTTATTTTTCATTACATTGGCGTAATCGAAAAATTTGAAATTTACAACGTCTAAGAACAATCGTAATTATCGATTTATTTTTTTCTAATAACGATTTGAAAAGCTCGCAAGCAATTCGCATTCCTTCGTATTTTTTTCAGCCTTTTGTTCCATTTCCGGTGTGTGATTAATTTTCGCAATTTGCACTGAGTAATTTTGCTCTTGGACAGATAATTGGATTTTTTTTTTTCAGCATCTTATCGCTCGCATTTAACAATTTTTCTGCAGCCTTATATGTATAATATATATATATTTTTTTGTTATTATTAATTTGCAAATTCAGCAAGGTACAGTTTTCGAAACAGGCTTTTCCATCCTCCAATTTTTTGTTTCCATTCAACAGATAGTTTGTGAAAAAATGTGTTTTATTTTTACTTTTAGAAGTATGACATTGCATTTTTTAATGAGTGCACTTTTGCCACCTCGTATTTACGATTATTATGATATATATTATTTTTTGAAATATTTTTTAATATTTCAACATATTTCGAACAATGCTCGTGGGAAGCGCTGTCATTTTCAGAAAAAAATAACAAATTCAACGTGTGATTGAGAAATTATTATTATTGTGATTTTCGTTTGCTGGCTTATTTTTGAGTTTTGAAAAAAAAAACAGTCTGGCGTGATTTTGATTTTTTTTCTCATTCCTCATCGAGGAACGAAGCTAGGGAATATTTTATAATTGACGATGGATGAGTCTAATTTTTCTGTAGCTCTAGACAAATTTTTTTTTTCACAGCCTAAGTAAAGTGATTATTTCGTCGATTATCTTGTCAAGTTTCTTTCTAGTGCAGAATTTTGGTTCATAAATGTCGCTTTTGTCAGAGTGCGTGGTTATTAAATATTATGAGTTTATCACGAGGCCATATTATTAATAATATTGTTATTATTATTATTATTATTATTATTATTATTATTATTATTATTATTATTAATATTATTATTATTATTACTATGTTTATTATTAATATACTTTTCTCGCCATAAATTATTCGTTACAAAAGTCGCAGCGCACTGATCAAAATAGTGCAAATTTTGAAAAAAAAAAAATTTACCCTCATTTGTGATTTAGTCGTCAATGACAAATTTTGCATTTGCTCTTCAAAATACGTTTTTGAGACGGAAAATTATTCGTCGCGATGGATCTTTAAAAATATTGATTGTTTTACATTTTGGTTTCGTCGTATTTTTCGATTTTTGGTGTTTTCTATTTTGTTCTCTGAAAGATTTTCCAATAATAATTATCAAAATACTTTAATCCAGAGAAATAAGTGAGTTAATATTTTTTTAACGATTGTTATTGACAACAAATTAAAATGGTCTATCGATAGCAAATTTTGCCGATAAATTACGTCTTTTTGGAGTAAACAAAATGATAAATCTCGTTTGAAATGAGTGATGAAAATTTATCGGTTTTTTTTTGGAGTAAACAAAATGATAAATCTCGTTTGAAATTAGTGGTGAAAATTTATCGTTTTTTTTTTTTGAGTAAACAAAATGATAAACCTCGTTTGAAATTAGTGGTGAAAATATATCGTTTTTTTTTTTTTTTTTTTTTTTTTTTTTTTTTTTTTTTTTTTTTTTTAAGTAAACAAAATGATAAATCTCGTTTGAAATTAGTGGTGAAAATTTATCGGTTTTTCTTCTGACTCAACGTATCACTTTGCAAAATAAAAATTTGTTATTAACGATTGAATCATAAATATTTTTTTTGCGTAATTTCCAAAATTGAAGACTGATTGTAAAAAAGCTCGAAACTTCTTAATACCTAAGATTTTCCGACATTGACGAGCTTTTTTGAACACATCGTGTCTGGGATCAATAAAAATACGTCGTTTCCCAAATAAATCGATAATACGACGATCGTAGATGCGAAAAGGAAAACAAAAATAATTACATATTTCAGAAAGAGTATCGAAAATTATTCAATTGAAAAATTAAAATAAATAAATAAAATTAATCGATTAAATTAAAAAATAAATTTTTTTTTTTAATTATTCAATTTTAATTATTCAAAATTATTCAAATGTGATGTAACTGGCAAGAGGCATTTGGACTTGAAGTTTCAATGAAATTTCACGAGGACGGTTGCAACGTATAAGTAATTGAAAATTCATAATTATAACGATGATAATATATCAGTTATAAAGTTTCAAACTTTGCTCGAAAAGTTTGTCAATAAAGATCGAAAAAAAAGAAACAATGTTTCGACTATTCTTTTCTCCACAGGATAACGTCGAATAAATATATTAATATATATTCGTATATATTCTCCCTCTAACTTGGATTATAGTTAAGTTAAAATCAGTCGTAATTAGACCCTCCATCGTTGCATCGTAAAAACGTGCTATAATTCATTCATTCGGCACGAAGTACGAAATTATTTTTTTTGTTTTCATTTTTTAGCGACAAAAAAACAACTGATTGTCCGCATTCGTTTTTGTGCTCCAAGCACAAAAATTACGATTAATATTGTTTCGTTGAGTGGACGAAAAATTGTGTTATACAAAACCATTTGTCTCGCTGACTAGTCTCAGAATTTTCTTAAATAAAAACAATTTTTTCTCGCATTACTTTTTTTTTCTTCATAAAAAATCTTACATTAATTATTTCTCCGATGAGACATTTATTTTTAACCTCTGGCCTTTCACCTTTCGTTCGACAAAAAATCCTCATAAAGAAACATTTTTTTCCCCTTTTTACGAAAAAATTAATAATTCATCCTCAAAGATTCTTGTTCTTAATATAATAGGCGAAAAAAAAGGTAACTTGAGAATTTTTTTAGTGGATTTTGGGAAGAATTTTTTTAAAATCTTAATTAGCCCCGCAAATTCGTTCCTTCGTCACTTTATGCCTTTTTGTTAAATATGCAGATATTTTGTAGGAGATTCGAGATAGAAAAAATTATCCAGAGGGGTAATTTCTAGGAAGCCATATTTAGTCCCGAGTTAGAGAAAATTGGGACAGAACGAAAATTGCATATTGTACGAGGGAATATATGTTACAAGGTAATTTTTAGGCAATCGGTGAAAATGATTGTTCAAAAAGTACCATTAAAGTACGATTCATAACAAAATTTCGTCACTCGTTACGATTATTATATATTCTTAAAAGTGCAATCGTGTATGAAAATCTCTCGAATAATATCTTCCAACGTGAATATATTTATATTTATGTTTATCTTTTATTTTATGATTCGCATTTATGATTCTGAGTAATGTATTTTGAAAACTCATTGGTTTTCAGTTATGGGGTTTGGATTCTAGCATTGTTATTAGAATTGAAGGGAAAATTAAAAGTCAGTTTACAAAGTTGGAAAGATTAGAAGGTTTTTCATTAAATTTAGAATACGAAAAAAAATAATCTCCCAGGAACAGAGTTGTAAATAATGCATTACTGTATTTATTACCCATTACACTGCATAATGTGAAATGGATAAGTGTACCATTACAAAATACAAAAGTAATGTGTAATGGATGCGCGTTTCATTACAAATAAAAAAGTAATGTGTAATGGATGCATGTGCCATTACAAATAAAAAAAGTAATGTGTAATGTATGCATATTCCATTACAAATAATAAAAGTAATGTGTAGTGGATGCATACGCCATTACAAATAAAAAAAATAACGTGTAATGGATGCATGTGCCTTTACAAATAAAAGAAGTAATGTGTAATGTATGCATGTTCCATTACAAATAATAAAAGTAATGTGTAATGGATGCATTCGCCATTACAAATAAAAAAATAATGTATAATGAATGCATGTCCCATTACAAATAAACAAAGTAATGTGTAATGGATACATGTGCCATTACAAATAAAAAAGTAATGCGTAATGAATGCGTGTTCCATTGCAAATAAAAAAATAATGTGTAATGTATGCACGTTCCATTACAAATTACAATTTAAAAAAAAAGTAATTTGCGGTGGAGAATATTCCATTACAAATAAAAAATAAAAACAAAAAAACAGACAGATCATCGTTAAATATGAAGCAAGAAAATGTACTTAACCCCAAAAATCATCCAACTTTATATTGAACTGGCTTTTACACGCTGTTACCCATAATTGTAAGCAATCTAATAAAAATTACAAGTTACTGATACAAAATTTGTCGCTTTATTGAATCCCTAAATAATGAGCATGTTCTTTTTTTTTAACTTTATGGATCATTTGTGATAATTGTGGATGAATTTTTAGTGAGCGAAATAAAATAATGAGACAGCAATGTGCAAGTTTCTAATACGAGCACGGCAATATTTCTATTTGTAATGGAATATTCTCCACAGCAAAGTACTTTTTTTTTTAATTGTCATTTGTAATGGAACGTGCATACATTACACATTACTTTTTTATATGTAATGGAACACGCATCCATTACACATTACTTTTTTATTCTTAATGGGACATGCATCCATTACACATTACTTTTTTATTTGTAATGGAACATGTATACGTTACACATTACTTTTTTATTTGTAATGGAACATGCATCCATTACACATTACTTTTTTATTTGTAATGGCACATGCATCCATTACACATTACTGTTTTATTTGTAATGGCACATGCATCCATTACACATTACTTTTTTTAATTGTAATGGGACATGCATCAATTACACATTACTTTTTTAATTGTAATGGAAAACTTGTCCAATACACATTGTTTAAAGTAATGGGTAATGCATTACTTTTACATTACTATTTTCACAATTCTGCCCAGGAATTGCTATTTATTTGGTGGATCTGGTTGAATCGTTGAATTTAAGCGTTGTTTAGCATTTTTTTTCTCCACGTATCCTATTATTAAACATTTAACATATTTATCATTATAGTATCTCAATCAGGATGACTTTGAAAAAAAAAAATGATGACTCAAGATCAAGGCCTCATCGATAAAATTTTCGATAACGAAAAACAAAATAAGATTCGAGATGAAAGTTTATAATTCTCTCTCGAATTAACTTTCAAAATAGCTCCACCATGATGGATTATATGGATGAGGGATGATGAAACAAAAATGAAAACAAACAAATATATGTTTAACGAACAAAATTTCGTATTCACGAAATTTTTATAACAAATCATTTTCGTTCGAATTCCCGTCGTGAAGTTTCGGTTTTTGAGCGATAAATCAATATCGTCGTTAGCATCGGCGTGTTGAAAATTTTCTCTCCATCAATGGAGTTTTGATGCATATCCTGAAAAAAGAAAAAACGAAAAAAAATTGAAATTATCACTGACATCGAAATTGCGAGATCGTAAAATTTTCGTTTATTGACGCAACAGGCAGCACGCAAAATTTCGACAAAAAAACAAACACGAGTACAATTTTTGATTTCTTCGGAAATCAGTTGAAACATTTTTTGATTCAATAAGTATAAAACGGGATAATGCCAAATTAATTTGTGACGTAAAAATTTAATATGCATAAACGATATTGCCGCCATTTTTTAAATAGCTTTTTTATGATATAAAAAAAAAACAGCTGATTTGTTTTTATCGTTTAAATCATGATTTTACTATCAGCGCATTCGTCTATAAAAGCCAGATAAGCGAATTTTTCACAACTAATTTTAAACTCACGAGACAAGCTACGATACAAAATTTCGTGCCCAAGCAAAAACGATTTTTGATCGACATTCGTCACCTTTTTCATGTTTTTCTCCGCGAATTTTTTCATTCGATTTTTAGAATTGAAAAATAAACAAATAATCGTTCAACTCTGTTGGAATAATTGTGATAGGTTTAAGCGTTAAACAAAGGAACTTTTCAGCATCACTCTTGTCGATAAAAAAAATGGAGGAAAATCAATTTCAATCCTAATAGCAGGTTCCACTATTGCTCGAGACCTAATTCACATGCTTGATGGATTTTTTTTTCTTTTTTTTTTTTTTTTTAGCAACAACCTACTTCTTCGTCATTGGCTTACCTATCTCATTCGCTCAGTACCGGTAGAAGGGACCTTTTTCGAAGAGTTTTCGAAAAAAATATGCGTTAAAATTTGTATTTCAGATGCTTGAAATTTTTTCATCTCATAATTTTTTAGTGAAATTTTGGTGTGATTGATTTGTTGCGATAAGCGATTTAGAATAAGTGAGAAAACAGATATTCGACAATTCAGAATGAAATTCTGAGCAAAATGTGTTTTTTTTTAACATTTCAATTATACTTTTTAATTACTTTATAAATTGAATTTTAAATTAGATCATTTCTTCTAAAATATTTTTCTCAATAAGAAAAACGAATTTCCCTTGAAAGCTCAATGTTTTTCGTTTCGAAAAATACAAAAAAAATGACTTTTGAAAAATGAAGTTGAAAATTTTTTCGACCAGAATAAATTTTCTTTGATTGATATTCTTATCCCAAAACTTGTATTAAGATGCATTACTATAAACCAAAATTTTCGAAAAAAATGTTGTATTCAGTAAAATAGCTCTTGAGATCAATTTTCTCAAAAAAAGGTGAAATTTCATTTGTGCTTAGAAAATGACACGGAATCGCCCTTTTTCCATTTCACCACCTATTTTGAATCAACCTATTTATCGATTAAAAAAATACTGGGGTTTAATAAATTAATTGGAGGTGAATAAATTAATTTGATAAGGAATTAAATGTAAAAAAAAAATACTTACAGTTCAATGCTTTGAATCGTGGAAGTTGAACACATGGATTCGACTTTAACGTGACAATGCTTGTGACACTTCATCAAGCAATCTCGACATTCGTAACCTTGTTTTCCCAATCTTCGGGCTAAAGTTCTTTTGCAAACGTCGCAAACGGTGCCGCTGTACATAAAAAATACGAAAATTTGTAATTTTTTCAAAATTATCCAATTATTTTGACACTACGTGCCAAAGTCGAAAAAGATGTTAGATTTTTGTCAATTCGCAAAAAAGTAACCGTGTTAAAAATCCCAAACTTAAGATTTTTCAGAATATTGAAAAATTTCAAAATATGAAATATTTGATTATCCTTTTTTCGATAAATTTTTATGGATTTTCTACAATTGTTTTTTTTTTCGAATCTTAATTATTTTTTGCATGATTTCAAGTATTCAAAATAAACAGCCGTCTGGAATTGTTGAATTTTCCTTTTTTTTTTGGCAAATTGAAAAAAGTATGGAGTATATAAGGGGCATTCCATGTCAAATCGACCACTTTTGGACCCGACCGCTTTCGATTTGGTTGAAAATTTGTGTTCCTTTTCTACTCAAATGAAGACATTTTTCAGGAAATTTTCAAAATTTTTTACCCAACCCTAAAAAAGTTATGGTTTTTCAAAACAAAAGGGTTTTGTTTTTTCAAATAGCTATAACTTCTTCAAGAATTGACTAATCAGGACGGTTATTTTTCAAAAATTTTGTCTTTAGATGTACTTTCTGGAAAAAAATACAAACAAATTTTAAGATATTAAAATCTATGAAATTTTTCACTTTTTCGAGAAAAATCATCGTTTTCTCGAAGATACCAGTTTTTGACTTTTTTTTAAACTCGAAAAATACTTCGATCAATTCCAGAAAGAATGCCGCCCTAACTGGAGTGGGCCGAATTTTCCTTCTATTTTTTTTATCGATAAAAAAAAATTCCAGCTGGGCTTATTTCACAAAACAACACTCTGGAATTTTTTTGAGTATTTATAAAGGACCTCAGAGTTTGAAAAATTGAGAAGAAAATAATGTCGAAAGTGGTAATCCTCGAAATTTTTTTTTTCAAAAAAGTGAAAGAAAAAATGAAAGACACCTATAAGTACTTTTTTTGTATTTTTTGCAAAAACTACATCCAAAAACAAAAAAAAATGAAAAAATATTGTCATTTGGGCCCTTTTTGACCAAGCCACAGGCTTTTGAAAAAGACATCCATTGCATTTCATCTTGAATCCAATATTTTTCAATTTTAGCTCGTCTTGGCTTTCTATGTTTCTTCTTTGATTGAAAAAAAAATACAAAAAAATTATTTATAGGTGTCTTTTATTTTCTATTTCACTTTTTTTAAAAGAAAAAAAAATTCGAGGAGTACTACTTTTGATTTTATTTTCTTCTCAATTTTTCAAACTCAGGTCCTTTATAAATCCTCAAAAAAATTCCAGAGTGTTGTTTTGTGAAATAAGCCGAGCTGGAAATTTTTATTTTCTAATCGATAAAAAAAATATAAGGAAAATTCGGCCCACTCTAATTAGGGTGGCATTCTTTCTAGAATTGATCAAAGTATTTTTTGAGTGAAAAAAAAATTAAAAATGGCATCTCCGAGAAAACGATCATTTTTCTCTAAAAAGTGCAAAATTTCATAGAATTTAATATCTTAAAAATTGTTTGTATTTTTTTTCGGAAAGTACATCTAAAGACAAAATTTTTGAAAAAATCGTCCCGATTAGTCATTTTTTGAAGAAGTTATAGCTATTTGAAGAGACAAAAGCCTTTTTTTTTAATTCATAACTTTTTTAGGGTTGGGTAAAAAAATTTAAAAATTTTCTGAAAAATGCCTTTGAGTAGAAAAGGAATAAAAAATTTCAACCAAATCGAGTGAGGTCGGTTTCTAAAGTGGTCGATTTGACATGGAATGACCCAAGTATTTAAAAAACGTGTTTTTTTAAATTAGGAAAATGTATTTTTTAATTTTTCAAAAATTACCCAGCCATGTGCTTCGCGATAAATGTGTGATCGTTGAATATATGAAGTTTTGTGCCCTTTTTTCGCCATTTGCTCTTCTGTGCAAGTGACAACGGTACCAGGTAGTGTCTGAAAAAAAAAATTACAGAAAAAATAATAATTTTCGTTGCTCATTGAAATTCGTATTTTTTTGAAAATTTATTGGTTTAAAAAAAATTACTTTTTAATGCCATTTTCTAGGGTCTCCAGGACCAAGGTTGAGGCCTCGTTTACATATGTCCTTGTAGATGTACCACTTATTGCCGAAGCCTCGCTCAGGCTTGATCTTCTCGAGTGTTCCTCTTTTCCTGGTACAGAGAGTAATGCTGGCAAAAAAAGTTGTACGAATTTTTGGTTTTTTTTTCAATCAAATAACGATAATGAATTTTGTTTCCAAACAAAAAATTAAAAATCTTGTCGTACGAATTTTTGGTTTTTTTTTTTTCAATCAAATAACGATAATGAATTTTGTTTCCAAACAAAAAATTTAAAAGTCTTGTAATATTGACATGAAATTTTTGTTTTTCATCGAAGAATTTAAACTTGACAATTCTGCCGATACAAATTATACGAATTTTTGGTTTTCTTTCAATCGAATAACGATAATGTTTGTTTTCAAACAAAAAATAAAAATCTTGTAATATTGACATGAAATTTTTGTTTTTCATTGAAGATTGTTGACTTGACTATTCTGCCGATACAAATTTCAAATATCAAATATGATGCTCCTGAATTTTGAGAGATCAAAATTTGTCTTTTGCGCCAATCATGAATTTTGACTTAACCAAAAATTGAATTTTTATGATACGTTAATTTTTTTAACGCTCCCACTTAATGGTAATTTTAAAAGAAAATTATTTGGTTTTTTTTCTTCAAGTTTTCTCATTATTTTCATAATTTTTTTCAAAGTACACGATCGCGAAAATAAATTGATCAATTTTTAATTCAACGTATAAAAAATTGCACAAGATCTGAATATTTTAGTATAAAAAGCAATTCCTGACGTTTTCTTGGCTCTGGGAATTTTTCTGAGAATCAAAATCACATTTTTTGAAATAAAAATTTCATCATATGGATAAAATGTTTCAAATTTTTTAGCAAATTTTTCAAACCAAATATGACCTTTATGTAATTTTACAGAATTGTCAGCATTGAGGTTTAAGCAATTTTTGCGATATTAATTTTTTTCACATCTCTAATTCCAGATTAATCTTATTTTAATTCTGGATTAGGAAGAAAAAGTGGCTCAATGTCGTGAATTTTCAAAAAAATTACTTCAGTAAGTTTCTCTGCAAAATTAACAAAAGACAAATTTTCAACAAAGGAAAACAAAATAAAAATTAAATTTAAAAAAAAGAGAATGAAATTTATCTTCTTTAAAAAATAAAAATAAATTTCAATAACCAAGAAAAATAAAGGAATATCGAAAAAAGAACAGAAAATAACACTAAAAAAATAGAAAAAATAAAAAAAAGATTAATAAATTAAATATGAACTCACTGGATCCTGGATCTCGCGCTCTGTCCGCCGATATCGATCTTGAGTGTGCTTCTTCGTGATTCGTGTCTCCTTCAGGTCCGACCGATCGACTTCTCGTTTTTGATCTACCGAGACGTCGTTTTATCGTCCCAAAAAAGTCTCGTCGTTTCCTCCTCGTTCTTCCTCGTTCTGGCAAAAAAAAAATCTCTTCAAATATAATGATTTCAATAAATAAAATATTCTCTGGTACATTTTTTTGGAATTTTTTTTTACCTCTCATGCTTTCAGAATTTGACGAATTAGGAGTGCTCTCCGGACCCGAAGTGACGCTAGTATCTCTGTTGCCATGCTGAAATTTATATTTAACGTCAAGAATGAAAGAAAAAAATAATAAACATAAAAGTCTAAAAACGGTCAGCAACGCCATTTTGATATTTATTTTTGAATATATTTTTAGTGTGCAGATTCATTTCATTTTTCAGATTTCATAAATACATGTCAGTATTTTCATTTTATTGAACAGAATTTTTCGAAAGCGATTTGTATGACTAATTTTCAAGGTAGAATACAAACTGTTTCAATTTTGGTAGTGTTTTTTTTTTCAATTTTCTCGATAAAAGAAAATTTTAATATTCATTTTTGAATATATTTTCAGTCTCCAGATTGATTTGATTTTTCAGATTTCATAAATACATTTCAGTATTTTCGTTTTTATCTTTGAGGCATTCCACGTCAAGACGGCCACCCCATTTTTTGAAATCACAAAAAATCGCAAACAAATTTTTATAAAGTAGTTCTAACTGTCAAGAAAATTCGTTATTTTTTGCAGATTTTTATATTACATATTTTAGCCGGAAAAAAAATACAAAAAAATTTCTTGTTCCATTTCGTAACTCGAAAATTATTCATCGTACGAAAAAAAAAGTACAACACGAAATTTAGGATTTTCAACGTACTTTTCACTGAAATTTTTTACGAACTCCTCCGAAAGCTCTATATGCCATTTTCGGAGCAAATAATGTTTTGATATTTTTTTTCTCAGAATTGACATCTTCGATTTGTCTGTAGTTTTAACAGTTTTTTACTTGATATATTTACAGACTACAAAAAAATTGGCTGAGTGGAGAATCCATTCCTTCCCATGCGTTTTTCGTCCCAAACAAATACACAAATTTTTCTGTGCATCAACAGGGTTGAGACTATCCATAGATATTTTCTAAAGCCCGCGATTTTGTTTATTTTTGGTACTTTTTCAATTTTCTTAACTTTTTTAATTTTTATTTTTTTAAATATCTTTTTGTACATTTTAATAAACTTTATCAATGGACCCCCATGTACACCGATAAAGACTATTCAAATTTGAGTAAAAGGCTACTCACGTCTCTCAAAGACAAAAAATAATTAATTTACCCCCTTAGGACACACCTGGAATCTTCTTCGCAGTATCAAAACGAAATTATTTTATTATTTTTCCTTGTCTAGGATTAATAATGATAAAATATCAATATCTACACTATTTCGTTAAATCACTCGATAATGATAGATTGTATCAATAAAAATGCATTTGAAATAATGGATTCTCCACTGCGCTAATTTTTTTATAGTCTGTAAATATATCAAGTAAAAAACTGTTAAAAGTACAGACGAATCGAAGATGTCAATTCTGAGAAAAATAAGATCAAAACATTATTTGCTCCGAAAATGGCATATAGAGCTTTCGGAGGAGTTTGTAAAAAATTACAGTGAAAAGCACGTTGAAAATCTTAAATTTTATGTTCTACGTTTTTTTTCGTACGATGAATAATTTTCGAGTTACAAAATGGGACAAACAAATTTTTTGTATTTTTTACCGGCTGAAAAATGAAATTTAAAAATCTGAAAAAAATCACAAATTTTCTTGACAGTTAGAACTACTTTCTAAAAATTTGTATGCGATTTTTGGCGATTTCAAAAAATGGGTTGGCTGACTTGACGCGGAATGCCTCATTTGCTGAACAGAATTTTTTGAAAATCATTTGTATGACAAATTTTCAAGATAGAATTTCTTTCAATTTTGGAGATTTTTTTTCAATTTTCTCGATAAAAGAACATATTTTAGATTTTGATAGGTATTTTCATTATAATATCATAGGAGCTTTTCAAACAGTCATTTAAAATTTTCAATGTTTCAATTGCTATTTTTTATCTCGACTACGATATTACTTACTTCTGGCGAAATTTCCTGCCAACTTCCGTTGTGAGATAGAGCTACCTGTTAAATTAGTAAACACACGGCATTCAGGAAATGTTAATTGGAACCGGAAAATCAAAGAAAAACACTTCAGTAAACAACGAAAATATTTCATAATTCTTTTTTGTTAACTAGCATTTGATTGAAAATTAAAAATCTCACATGCAGAGATGCAAGTCAGCTGCATTTCAGAATTATTGCAAAAAATTTCTACATTCACGAATTAAGTTCTCTTACCTTGACTTTTTGTCGTTCCGATTGCTAAAAAAAAAAAAGAGCAAATAGCAAACTCTTAAAATCTTTGGAATGATCATACTCATTTTTTTTCCGGAATGGGGACCAATGATTTTGGGCAAAAAAGTGTTTTATTTTATTTTTGTGGCAATAAATATTGTCTGACAAATCAACAAGTTACAGGAGCAAATCTATTTTTTCAAATTTTCAAAGTTCATTTTCCTTTCTAGAAACTGGATTTTTTTTTACATCATCAAGACAAACTTACAGGATATTTTTTGTTCAATCTGTAATTATCAACATAAAAAATAACCAAATTCAAATTGTTCAAGAAATATTGTTCCCTTTAATTTTAATATCTAATTCTTTCTAAATTGATTTTTATTGTTTTTTTAGAATCTGGGATATTTTTTTTACCTGATTAGGACACAAACCGTAGGATTGTTTTTTGTAAAAAAAATTGGGTTACTAATGGGACGTAAACAAAACACTGCAAATTATTGCTCAAACTCACAAGTTAGTAAAAAATTGACGAATTCGAAGGAAAAGCGACTGAATGTCTCTTACCCTTTGCTGGCTGTGAACAATAAGAGTTCCTTTGGTTCCGTTCGTTTGTCCAGTTCGATAAGGCGATTCGTCGGTATTGCCGTTCGTCAAAAAATCTGAAAAAAAGCAAAAGAATAAATTTCCTCCGAGAACCAATGATTTTCGATTTTGTCTTCATCCGGAAAATAAAAAAAAAAAAATCAATCAGGTTCGGATAACGTGATTTTAATGTGGCTCTGGCAGATGGAAGAAAGACAAAATATTCAAAATTTCGAAAAACTCGTTTCAGTTGATCCAAAATAAATGATTCGTTGCCTGCACGCATTATTGTATTTATACAAAAGTCAAATTAAGTCCAGCTTCGATCCAGTATCCATGATAACGAAAATTATCAAAATTAATTTTTCAAAATCTTAATTCAAGAATTCTATGAGGCATTCCACGTCAAGTCGGCCACCTCATTTTTTGAAATCACCAAAAATTTACAAATTCAATACAAATTTTTATAAAGTAGTTCTAACTGTCAAGAAAATTCGTGATTTTTTTCAGATTTTTATATTACGTATTTTTACCGGAAAAAAATACAAAAAAAATTCTTGTTCCATTTCGTAACTCGAAAATTATTCATCGTACGAAAAAAAGTACAACATGAAATTTTGGATTTTCAACGTACTTTTCACTGAAATTTTTTACAAACTTCTCCAAAAGCTCTCTATGCCATTTTCGGAGCAAATAATGTTTTGATATTTTTTTTCTCAGAATTGACCTCTTCGATTTGTCTGTAGTTTTAACAGTTTTTTACTTGATATACTTACAGACTACAAAAAAATTGGCTCAGTGGAGAATCCATTCGTTTCCATGCATTTTTCATCCCAAACGAATACACAAATTTCTCTGCGCATTAACAGGGTTGAAATTATCCATAGATTTTTTCTAAAGACCGCGAGTTTGTTTATTTTTGGTACTTTTTCAATTTTTTTAACTTTTTTATATATTTTTTTTAAATATCTTTTTGTACATTTTAATAAACTTTATCAATGGACCCATGGACACCGATAAAGTCTATTCAAATTGAAGTCAAAGACTACTCACGTTTCTCGAGTGCAAAAAAAATTAATTTACCCTCTTTTGATACAGCGACGTTTCTATGGCCAATGAGTACTTTTTTAGTTCGATTTGGGCATGATTTTTGGGAATGAAGCAATGGTACTGCTTTGTTCCTGGAATCGTCTTCGCAGTATCAAAACGAGATTATTTTATTATTTTTCCCTGTCTACGATTAATAATGATAAAATATCAATATCTACACTATTTCGTTAAATCACTCTATAATGATAGATTGTATCAATAAAAATGCATTTGAAATAATGGATTCTCCACTACGCCAATTTTTTTAGAGTCTGTAAATATATCAAGTAAAAAACTGTTAAAACTACAGACGAAACGAAGATGTCAATTCTGAGAAAAAAAAAATCAAAACATCATTTGCTCCGAAAATGGCATATAGAGCTTTCGGAGGAGTTTGTAAAAAATTTCGATGAAAAGTACGTTGAAAATCCTAAATTTTTTGTTGTACTTTTTTTTCGTACGATGAATAATTTTCGAGTTACAAAATGGGACAAACAAATTTTTTGTATTTTTTTCCGGCTAAAAAATGTAATTTAAAAATCTGAAAAAAATCACGAATTTTCTTGATAGTTAGAACTACTTTCTGAAAATTTGTATGCGATTTTTGACGATTCCAAAAAATGGGATAGCCGACTTGACGTGGAATGCCTCATATATATATGATTCTCAACAAAGCCAATTTCTTTGTAGTCTGTAAATATATCAAGTAAAAAACTGTTAAAACTACAGACAAATCGAAGATGTCAATTCTGAGAAAAAAAAATCAAAACATTATTTGCTACGAAAATGCCATCTAGAGCTTTTGGAGGAGTTTGTAAAAAATTCCAGTGAAAAGTACGTTGAAAATCCTAAATTTCATGTTGTACTTTTTTTTTCGTACGATGAATAATTTTCGAGTTACGAAATGGAACAAGAAATTTTTTTTTTATTTTTTTCCGGCTAAAATATGTAATATAAAAATCTGAAAAAAATCACGAATTTTCTTCATAGTTAGAACTACTTCATAAAAAATTGTATGCGATTTTTTGTGATTTTAAAAAATGGGGTGGCCGACTTGACGTGGAATGCCTCATATATTCCACTGAGCGGGGGTCAATTTAAAAAATCGATCATAAATGATCAATGATTAAGCTTTGGGAATCAAGTATGGTTCATGCTGCCAAATTATTGGGTGTCAACTTGAAAACAAGAAATTCTCGGGCATAGCACGTCAAATAATTCGTAATTAGTTTTCATTTGAGTCTTTTACGGTTACCCTTTTTCGTTCAAATCCAGTTTTTTTTTTTCAAAGCGCAATTCTCAACGAGAGGAACGTGCCCTACGAGACTAGAGGTTCCACGCAGGGACAATATATGCGTTCCAGATATGTAATAAACGTTAATTACCGCCGGCAGATTGACTGGTAGAGTCGTACAAGATAAGTGTGCTGTTACCATTGTTATAATTTAGGCTACTATTGCTGAGCAGACTCGTCGGGCTGTAAGTTCTCGTTGGCGATACCGGCTTTATCGATTCCTTTACTTTGAAAGGTTTCGTACCGATCTGAGGTACCTCAGCTCCTTCGATGAACAAAAACTGGAAAAAAAAAACAAAAAATCGATTTAAAAAAAAAAAAAAATCTCTCGAAAATTTCGTTTTCCGGGCATTGCCTGGATTCAATCTTCAATGAATTGTGTTTCTCTATTAAAATTTTTGAATAAACATCGACATTAGAATATTTCCTCAAAATGACATAAAAATGGGAGCCCACTTTCTAAAGTTGTGGAAGTTAAACAAAATTTTATTCTTTTTTTCACTTCAAGGTTTTTTTTGTTAACTATTGCATCGATGGAACTAAAATGGACGTTCTTGTTTATTATTACAGTAGGCACGGCCTCGACGAAGGATTTTTTATTTTCGTGAACATTTTTGAATTACTAGCAAAAAAAATTGGACTTTTGCACATTGCTTCCTCATCATTATCCATATTTTACACAGCCTCCTTTATTACAGGGTATGACGATCAAAATTGATAAAGGAAGCTTTGTTAACTATCGAAAAACATGAGTAATCAATGTGCAAATTTGCCAAATTCTTTCGAATTTACTTCTTGCCAAATTTGATTTTTGCCAAATTCAATATCGAACAACCTTGATCACTATTTTGAATGTGTTCAAAATTTCAGTACAATATCTCGCAAATAGCAGAAGTTATTAGAGAACGCTATTTAAAAAAAAAACGAAAATTTGATAAAATTTTAACCATTCGATCGATTTTCGCCAAATTTAATAACAAACATCATCGATAGCTATATTAGCTCTGTGCAAAGTTTCAGTGCAATATCTTGAAAATTGCACAAGTTCGTGCGTTAACGCTATTTTTAAAAAAATTAAAAATTTCATAAAATTTTAATCCCTCGATGGATTTTCGCCAAATTCAATAGCGAACAACCTTGAGAGCTATACTAGTTCCTTACAAAGTTTCACTGCAAAATCTTGAAAATTATGCAAGTTAGAGCGTTTACGCTAATTTTCGAAAAATTCAAAATTTGATAAACATGTAATCCTTCGATCAATTTTTGTCACATTCAATACCAAACAACCTCAATAGCTATACTAATTCTGTACAAAGTTTCAGTGCAAGATCTTGAAAATTGCAGAAGCTAGAGCGTTTACGCCATTGTTGCAAAAACGAAAAAAGTCGATAAAATCTGAACACCCGTTAAAATTAAAACAAAAAAATTTTACAATGAAGGGCAATTCGTGCTAGACAAGTGTGCCAAGTTTCACCTCAAAATTAGTTCACCTTGAAAAATGGACGATAATTGTTATCATTTTTATAAAAATCAAAATTTTCCCAAATCCTCCGTTCAGGCCTTTTGTGGAGTAGTAATTGAACAAATTGAAAAATGGGGAGGAACAATAGGGAAAGTTTATCATACCTCCACTGTCAGAGTTCCAGTAACTTCGTCCGCCTCGTACGGACGTGCCTGAAGTGGAATAATCTGTCTTTGGCTCGGATTAGCAAGAAGTTCCTCAACACCGACAATACCGAGGCCCAAAAATCTTTGACCCTTGTTGAAGTGATCGTAAATCTCCAAAAGCACCTCCGACGTATTGTGACTTATGTCGCTGAAATATTAAAAAAAAAATTAAATTATTGAACAAAACATTTATTAGGACAAAGTTTCCTTCGTGAGGAAGCAATAAGCAGTTAACGTTGATTTAGAGAACACCAACGATAGTATTGAGCAGGGTCGCGAAATTTGTAATGAAAAAGTAATGCTTTAACCATTACTTTTTTAATGACTAATGAAATTAATTTCCATTAACCATTAACCATTAAAATTTAATGGTCAATGGAAATTATTTTCATTAACCATTAAAATTTAATGGTTAATGGAAATTATTTTCATAAACCATTAAATTTTCATTAACCATTAAAATTATTTCCATTAACCATTAAGTGTTAATGGTTAATGAAAATGCAATTGCATAAAAAAAGTAATGCATTATTTTCAAGACTGCCCATTACAATAGAAAAAATGTCCATTACCCATTGCAATGTAATGTGTAATGGTCAAAACTTTGATTGCAATTTTGGGAATGGAAAAATATAGATGAATATATTATTGCAATTTTGCATTACATTTTATTGATTTAGGACTTAGATTTCCAGGTACCTTAAATTCTAAAAAGCATCTATATTATAATTATAAAATCATCTATATTATTATTGCAATGTAATGTGTAATGGACAAAACTTTGATTGCAATTTTGGGAATGGAAAAACATAGATGAATAAATTATTGCAATTTTGCATTACATTTTATTGACTTAGGACTTCGATTTTCACCTTGAATTCTAAAAAGCGTCTATATTATAATTCTAAAAATTTCAGTCCTAAGTCAATAAAATGTAATGCAAAACTGCAATAATTTATTCATCTATATTTTTCCATTCCCAAAATTGCAATCAAAGTTTTGTCCATTACACATTACATTGCAATGGGTAATGGAAATTTTTTCTGTTACACACTACATTGTAATGGGCAGGGTTGCAAATAATGCATTACTTTTTTTAATGCAATTGCATTTTCATTAACCATTAACATTTAATGGTTAATGGAAATAATTTTCATTAACCATTAACCATTAAATTTTAATGGTTAATGAAAATGCAAATGCATTAAAAAAAAGTCATGCATTATTTGCAACCCTGGTATTGAAAAATAATTATGATTCTATTGTCTTACAACAAAAAAGCTTCCTCCCAGGTTGGATTGCACGTGTCCTTTTTTATCGAAGTTTGATTCTTCTGGGGTGGCTCGTCAAGCTCGACAACGCAGTATGGCTCACGACAGCCATCCTGACCTCCCAATTCGGCGGCCCTTACGACCTTCACGAGCAAACGTCTTTCACCTGGTGCATATTGATTGATCGTCGCTGCTGATGAATGATGCGTCTGATGACGTTGATGGGGTTGCTGGAAAATATCGGAATTTCAATAATGAAATTTAACTTGCACAAAGTGGCGATTGCAAAAAAAAATTCAACCGTAATTATCGAAAATCAATTGATCGAAAACCATTCTTTTAAAATTCATAATTATGGCTTAATTTCCAAATGATTGACTAGGTTCTAATTTTTTATCATTAACCTTACAGTTTTTATTTTATTTCCAATTCTTCATAATTTTTTAATTCCAACGAATTTAACCCACACTTATCTGGGGTCGATTTGACCTTGTCCATTTTTGAACAAGTATTGTATTTATATCGGTCGGAAAAGTCTGAAAACATTACAGAACATCCTTCTAACATTCTAGTTGATGTATCAAAAATTAGTTTATAAAAAAATAAAATGATTATACATTCAAAAAAATTCATAAAGAAGAAAAAATCTGTAAGAATAAAAAAAGCCATCAAAAAATTACATGTGTAATCCTTACCATACTGTCGTAATGCAGAGGCAATGGGTGACCATGTTGGGGTGGAGGTTCTCGCCAGAGACGAGGACACGTTGGATATTGGGCGAGATTAAAATGTACATTTGTGCCCCTGAGAGCACCCACGACGATTTCCGTTACGACTTCCTGAAGCTGACTCTCGTCCAAGTCCTTTTTAATCGTACCGACTGTGGCCAACGAAACTTTGACCTTCAAACATAAGGTCGAATTAGATTTTATCAATAAATAATCCGCAAAAGAAATTTTTTTTAAAATAATTTTTTTTTATTTCACTCCAATATTTATTTTCAACTGTGTGCTATTAAAATATTGTAATTATAAAAATTTATGTTAGTAAAATTGATCGTACAGATTCAGCAAACAACGTTAATTTCGGAAAATATCGATCATGATCAATATTATGATAAATTTGGAATCTTCAAGATTTTCATTGACCTTGAGTGACTTTTGTTTGAATAATTTTGTAATAATCAGCTTAATTTTTTATTTTTCACTCCAATATTTATTTTTAACTGTCTTGGTATTAAAAAAATTGTAATCGTCCAAATTCTAATAAGTAAAAATAATCGCATAGATTCAACATGTAACGTCAATTTCGGAAAATATTGATTATGATAACATTTATGATAAATTTGGACTCTTCAAGATTTTCATTACCCTTGAGTGACTTTTATTAAATTTATTTTTTAATAATCTGCTTAATTTTTTAATTTTACTCCAATATTTATTTTTAACTGTCTTGGTATTGAAAAATCGTAATTATCCGAATTATAATAGGTAAAAATAATCGTACAGATTCAACAAGTAATGTCAATTTAGGAAAATATTGATTATGATAACATTTATGATAAATTTAGACTCTTCAAGATTTTCATTGAACTTGAGTGGCTTTTATTTGATTAACTTTTTATCAATCAGCTTAATTTTTTAATTTTCATGCTAATTTTTATTTTTGACTATGTTGGTATTAAAAAAATTGTAATTATCCAAATTCTAATCGGTAAAAATAATCGTACATATTCAACAAGTAACGTTAATTTCAGAAAATATTGATTATGATAACATTTATGATAAATTTGGACTCTTCAAGATTTTCATTGGACTTGAGTGGCATTTATTCGATTAATTTTTTAATAATCAGCGTAATTTTTTAATTTTACTCCAATATTTATTTTTAACTGTCTGGATATTAAAACATTGAAATTATCCAAATTCTAATAGGTAAAAATAATCGTACGGATTCAACAAGTATCTTTAATTCCGGAAAATATTGATTATATTTATGATAAATTTAGATTCTTCAAGATTTTCATTGAACTTGAGTGGCTCTTATTTAATTAATTTTTTATCAATCAGCTTAATTTTTTAATTTTACTCCAATATTTATTTTTGACTGTCTTGGTATTAAGAAATTAAAATTATCCAAATTGTAACGAGTGAAAATAATCGTAAAGATTCAACAAGTAACTTTAATTTCGGAAAATATTGATTATGATAAAAATTATGATAAATTTGGACTTTTCAAGATTATGATTGCCCTTGATTGGCACTTACTTGATTAATTTTTTTATCAATCAGCTAATTTTATACGCACCTCTGGCCAACCGTCGCACTTTAAATCCAGCAACATTTTTTCCGTAATGCAAACGACATTGAGGCGTGCCCGGAAACGATTAACATTTACGCGATAATGGCTGACCTCCACCTTATCACCTTTCTGGCGAAATGCCTTCAACTGGAGCGCCGGTGTAGCCTCGCAGTCGCATGTGATGGTCTGCGAAAAACAATGGTTTTTTTTAAAATAAAAACTATTATTTTTGTTTCAAAAAAATGTCAATTCTTTATTTTTATTAAAAAACGGACTCCTAGAAAGTCCTGCTTATCTGGGAAGATATTTTTAATTCATAATTAATTAATTATAAAAAAATAATTGATCTAATTCCATAATAATAAATAAATATTTCGTGTATTTGAACACTGATGAATGACTTGAAGTCTTTTGACTTCTTGTCAATTCATAGTACTACTTGAATAGATTTTACTTGACCTATCTCAGATTTTTCAACTTAACCGTTGTGAAATGGAATTGTTAAATATAAAAATGATAAATTCATTAAGAATCCTATTAATTATTACGAAAATAATGGATAATGGGTAAAATCCCATTATATATTGCTAAAATATTATACTTGATAAAATTTCAGTGCCCATTACGAAAATAATGGATAATGGATGAAATTCCATTATCCATAAAGAAAATTGTTGAAAGGGATTGGAAGTCTTTTGACAATTAGTAGAATAATGGATATTTTATTGCTCATCAACAAAATAATTGAAATAAAATGAAGTCTATTAAAAATGACCAAAAGAGTGAACAAAGAATAAAATTCCATTATCCATCACTAAAATAATGAATAATTGGATAACATTCCATTGCCCATAAAAAAAATAATAGATAAAGGATTAAATTCCCAAATTCTCTAATTTCATTGAGCTGAAATATATTCTACATAATAACATTCACGATTTGAGATTACTATTCATAATATTTTTTGAGTTTACTCACGACATCATCTTTTTTGTCGCACTCGCAGAATATATTGGACAAAACTGGTGGATGTGTTTCCGGTAAAACGCGGACGAATTCCACGCCAACTCCATGCTGAAAAATTCATAAAATAATTATTAGAATAATTATCAATTAACAATCGATCATTATTAATTAAGTTTCTAAAAATCTATGGAAATCTTAATTAGCTAATTTGCAATATCTCAAATTTTATGTAATCGTGATTTTTTATTTTCCAATAGATTCAAAAATTTTGCTGATAATACTTTGCATAATTTATTCATTCGAAAACTCGATTTCAGGAAGATTGAGAAAAGGCGAATTGAGAATCGTTCGCCTCTAAGTTTTACACGTGTTTCGAGGTCATTCACGGAGTTCGTCAGAGATGACCTTTCAAATAATTTGGAATCCTTATTCAATTCAATGTAAAGTCGAAATTATAAAAATTATAAAAATAAAATACATAATGGATATTTAAAATTGAATAAAAATAATTGCATACAGATTTGACAAAAAATGTTGTCAGCTTATCTAGTTGAATTATTAATGAGTTGATGGAATTAATTTTTTCCAAATTTCTTTAGGAAGAAACAAATTATGCGTTATTTAATTATTTATTTAATTTAATTCATTTAATTTAATTCATTTAATTTAATTTAATTATTTATTTTATTTGCCAGGACATTCTGCATATTTTTATTCATGTTTTTTTCTGATGATTTTTCTCACTCCTTTCAGATATTTGAAAAAAATTCCAGGTGTTCCATTTTTACCAACAAAGAAATTTATAAACAACTCGCACGTGGAAAAAAAAACTTCTGTTATCGTATTCGAGTCGATGATAGTGAAGCTGACTCATTTTCGGAGTCTCGATTATTTTGTCGTTTAACTTGAATACTCGGCTTATCAATCGAAGGTCACTGATAAAGTCTCCTTGAACAAAAATTCTCTGGGTTTTCGTGTGACGATTGGAAAAAAAAAAATAAAAGAAATTTTAACGTTCTGAAGTTTCGAATGCGACTATGAAATTAGTTCAATCAGATCCGACGCGTGAACAATTTGCGATAATTTAATCGAGGTCAGACAGTCACCTTGAACTTTCCAGTCGACGTTATTAACGGGTTATTAATTTCAAGCGATATCAATACAAGAAAAAAAAATATTGAAGTTTTTGATCTTCATCAAAAACTTCAATATTTTTTTTTCTTGACATAATTCTTCTTCAACATAATAATTTATTTAATTAATTATATGATTACACCAATAAAAATTAAAATCCATAAAATAGTATTGATAAATTTGTTCAAATAATCGCAAAATTTGACTTTAAATCCAACACACAAATTTAAATTTTTCATCAAATTAATTGAGATTTAATTTAAGATTTAAGATTAATTTGATGAAAAAATTAAATCTGCGTGTTGGATTCAAAGTCAAATTTTGCGATTATTTGAACAAATTTATCAATACTATTTTATGAATTTTAATTTTAATAATGATGTAATCATATAATTAATTAAATAAATTATTATGTTAAAAAAAATTTATTATGTCAAAAAAAAAAAGTAGTAAGGTTTTAAGTCAAGAAAAATCGACATTCCTCAACGGATTGAGGGTCAAATTTTGGAATCAGCTTTTTAAATTTGCAATTGAAATATTAATTGAAATTAAATTTAAGATTTAAGATTAATTCAATGACAAATTCAAATTTTGCGATTATTTGAAAAAATTTATCAATACAATTGAATTCTATATCGAACTGTCATGAATTTTTATTTCAATGTTGTAATCATACAATTAATTCAATAAATTATTTAGTTGAAGTTAGCAATATTCTTTTATCTTAATTTTAAAAAATATTCAAGATAAATATTTATTGTAAATATAAATATTCATAATATTATAAAAATAATTTACAATATTATAAATATGATTATTTGTAATAAATATTTATTTGAGCGCTAAAAAAATTCTTAAAAATCACTCAACTTCCCAATCCCAAATATGACCCCCTTAATTCAAGTTAATTGAATTACTCTCTAATTCAATTCAAGTCCTCCGTTCAAAATCCTCACACAATAAAAACCATTAAAAATTGGAGCAGGAAAGAATATCTTCCTAACCATGATTTTATGATCTCTTTCATAATTGTTTAAATTTTTTTTCCATTCATTCAATTGCAATTTTTCAAATGAAAAATTATACCCAATTTTTTGATACCGATCCGACGAATCAATTGTTAAAATATCAAGAATCGTGTCACTTTATTTTGCAGACTGCCAAAAAAAATCTGACTCCACGTGTCAAGTAAACGAGAATCGAAAACGCTTCTGGAAAAAGGAAGAAAATTATGGGGGGAAAAAAAATTCTTGGTGACCGGCAAAGCGCGAGAAGATTTTGAGCAAGAGAGAGAGGGCTTGCGCGTGGAACTCGGCACTATTTTTGACAGTGTGACGTCATTTTCTCTCTCTCTACATCTTTCTCTCTCGGTTTCTCGTTTCTGGTACCGTTCGGCACACACGCAAGGCCGTTGACAGGTTCTGTGACGAAATATCTTATACCACTAGAATATACCCCAACCCGCCTTTCGCCGAGACGTAATCGGCATGACCTCATATTTTACAAACTACTTTCGCCTCTAGTTCAACAAAAATTGCCGAATTTCATAAACAATCGCGATTCTCAAGATACAATTAAGGTACTAGTCTACTTTAGAAGGCCAAAAAAAGCAAATTTTTAAATACATTTTTTCAAATCTTCTTAATAATTTTTAAATAATTTTTAAATAATTTTTAAATAATTTTTAAATGATTTTTAAATAATTTTTAAATATTTTTTAAATAATTTTTCAATAATTTTTTTATTATTTTTTAATTATTTTTAATCGTTTTTTAATCATTTTTAAATCATTTTTTTATTATTTTTTTGAATGCTATCTGTCGATACGATTTTTTTTAAAGGAGAAATTTGGATTTAAAAAAAGTAATTTCTGCAATTTTTTACGTGACATCAATTAAATAAATTCGATGGAAACTTTTAAGATGTTTTGTGACATATTTCGAAATTACAAAATAATGTTTTAGTAATGAGGAAGCATTGATTTTTAAGATTTTTTTTCTCAGCAAAAAAACAAATTTTTTAATGCATTTTTTAATAATTTTTAAATTATTTTTTAATTATTTTTTAATCATTTTTAAATTATTTTTTTTCATGCTAACTTTTGATACGATTTTTTTTAAAGGAGGAATTTGGATTTTTAAAAAAGTGTAATTTCTGCAATTTTTTTACGTGACAGCAATTAAATAAATTCTATGGAAATTTTGAAGATGTTAACGTTTTGTGACATATTTCGAAATTACAAAATAATGTTTTAGTAATGAGGAAGCATTGATTGATTTGTAAGATTTTTTTTCTCAGCAAAAAAAACAAATTTTTAAATGCATTGTTCAATCATTTTTAAATTATTTTTTTAATGCTAACTGTTGATACGATTTTTTTGAAAGGAGGAATTTGAATTTTTAAAAATTTTAATTTCTGCAATTTTTTTACGTGACAGCAATTAAATAAATTCTATGGAAATTTTTAAGATGTCAATGTTTTGTGACATGTTTCGAAACTAGAAAATAATGTTTTAGTAATGAGAAAGCATTAATTTAAAAAAAAAATTCTCAGCTACTTTATCAGATATGAAACTATTTTTACAACATTGTTTCATCTTGCGGAAATACAAAAAAAAATTATTTTTTGTTTTGATTCTTTGAATAATTTATAGAAGGCGCAAAAGTCTTCGAAAATGTCTTTTCCCATGGCCGACAGTTAATCTCAGGATTGGCGAGCCTGAAAAAAAAAATCAAAAAAGCATTTTAAAGAGGAAAGTTTCTTAAACGACAATTTACCACCGTTAATGAAAAATCGATTTTACAAAAATGGCAGATGTTTGAAATAAATTGTGAAAAAATCAATTTTCATTTTAAACATTCCCCATTTTTTTTAACGATTTTTCAGTAACTATCGTAAATTGTTGTGTAAGAAACCTTCCTCTTTAAAATGCTTTTTTATTTTTTTTTCGCCTTCTATAAACTATTCACAAAATCAAAATAAATTTTTTTTTTTCTAAGGATGAAACAATGTTGTAATGACCGTTTTACAGCTATATCTGATAAAAGAGCTGGGCAAAAAATCTTAAAAATTTCCTTTTTTTTGGCCTTTTAAAATTGACTATAACAATTTTTCTTTTCCGTCAAGATTCGATTTTGCGCGGCGGCTAAAAGTTTCCCCGGTTATTCGACCAATCTTTTCGTCGTCAAATTTCTCTCTTGTCCTCCTACATAAGCCAAAGAACCAGCTTTTGCCGAGTTCAATTTGATACTATAAATAAATCGTTCCCTTTTTTCGTGTCCGCGAAGATTCACAACAATACGTCTCGTTGTTCATTGCAAAACGCCTCAAATCCGGTCGTGATAATTGCCTCCACCGATGAATTGTCAATAAACAATAATTGCTCATTTATCCAATGAATTTTCATTTAATTAATCCATTTTTCGTTGAATTTCATAAAAGGGACGAATTTCACTGAATTGGAAATCGATTTGATCGATTGATCAGAAATTTGCATTTTTTTGTTAACTCACAAAAAACAAATAAGCTTTTTCACTAAAATGGAAGAAATTGTTTCAAATGCATTTTTAATGTTATTCTAATTTTATTGGGAAACTATTCTTTGTTGGAAGAACAATTTGATTTTTATTCGATCAACAGAACGAAAGTTTCTACTCGATTAGAGATCAATTTTTGAAAATATAGATAATCGATTTTTTTTTAATGCTAACTTTTAATACAATGTTTTTTGTTGTACGGGGAAACTTTTAATACAATTTTTTTTTTAAAGGGGAATTTAGATTTTTTTAAAGTGTAATTTCTGCAATTTTTTCACGTTACAGCAATTAAATTCTACAGAAATTTTTAAGATGTTTTGTGACACATTTTGAAATTACAGAATAATTTTTTGGTAATGAGGAAGCATTGATTTTCTCTACAAAATATTGTCAACTATTTAGAACGGCCAAAAACTTCAGTTTTGTTGGAAATGAAAAAAAAATAAAGAATTTCTAGATTTTCTAAAAAATCAGGTTTCATTTGCACCTGCGAGATTAACTTAAAAAATTAAATGCATTTGTTTAATTCATGATATTTAAATAATTATTTAGATTTACATAAAAAATAATCATACAAAATTAAGACATTTCTGGTGTTTTCAGAAAATCTTTAATGGAATATTGAGCTATTGAAATTGGAAAAAATTATTTTGTTATATCAAATTATGTAATAACACACCCCAAAAGTTTCAAAAATATTTGTTTTATTGAAGCTGGTATAAAAAAATCGGAAAATTACGTTTTTTTTTGCTTTCCAGCTCAAAATTCTGCGTCAATCTCTCTGTTTGCTAAAAAAAAAATTGTCTTGATTTTATATGCTGAAAAAGTGTCCGGAAAAAATAATTGAAAAAAAAACAATCTGCTTGAAAATTTTGAAAAAAAACAAATACAAGAAGCCACGTTAAAATTCAATGCAAAGATATCGAAGCCAAGACGCTCCCTTCAAACTGGGCGAGACAATCACGACGTATTGATAATTGAACTATAATTTATAGGTCGTAGTCACGAGGTCACAATTTTCTTTCAATTTTTTTTTTCATTCCGGCTTTAATCGGACAAGAAGAAAAAAATTTCAACCAAGCTTTTCATCTTTGAGTCCTCAAATGTTTTTTTTTCAATTAATTTTATTTATTTATGTAAAAAAAAAGTTATCATAAATGTCAATATTGAAATCTTAAATCATTGATTTTGAAAAACTGATGAATAACCAGCCGATGGTATTTAATATTTCAACAATTGTAATTTTAATTTGTAATAAATTATTATTGAAATCTGATTTCAACTAATTTCAGCTAATTTATCAAGTGACCGAATAATTCAATTCATTTTTTTCAATTTTATAAAGCGAGAATATTTCATTACAATATTTCTCCCAAAATAAATCTTCGCCTTTGGAAAATGTTAATTTTATTATTCCTTCAAGCTCATTTATCATATTAATGATAATTTTTTTTAGAGTTCATAGAACTGTCGATAATCGAAATTGATGTTTTTTTTCTATACTGAAAAACGAGGGATTTACATACAATACTAATTTTAGTACATTATCTGTAACATGATGTCTATAACGGGTACTTTATTACGAAGAACTTGGCATTTTACGTGTCTCATTAGTCAATCGGTTGTCTCGATGAAATTGCCAATGTTGCTGCCAAATACGAAACAGTGATGTAATTTCAATTGACAGACAACATTTTTTAATGTGATCCAAAAATGTAAAAAATTCAAAAGTATATAAATAAAACAAATCTCAATACTAAATACTGTCATTACTCAATTGCTGTCATAAAGAAATTCAATTATGTAAAAAAAAATCTATTTAATCATTAGTTTATTGTTATTATTTTGCATTAACTTTTTATTTAGTTAATTTGATAAAAAATATAAAAAAAACAATTTAAAAATTTTAATTTACACTTTTAAAAAATGCCTCCAAAATTTATCGCTATTGATTCATTGGCTTAAAGCAGATGCAACAGTCCAATTAAGATTATAATTCGATTCAAACTTCAAATACTGATATTTTGTCTCTGTATCGAAGCTTGTGAAAAACGCAAAAAAAAAAGTGATGTACACGATACTTTAGATAAATCCATTGACTCTTCCTAACCGAGCCGTTTATTTATAATACCTCGGGGGCGGGAGATCCCTCCCTCAATCCTCTCTTCGGTTCTTGCAATTTGTAAACATCTTGCGGATATTACAATGCCGAGACGAGAAACAAGAAAAAAAAATTCAAAAATCTAAAAAGTAAATAGTTTTTGTAATTAACAATTTTCAAATGAAGAAATCATGCATAATAAAAATTTGCATATCTTTTTTTTTACTTTTTCTCATCCATCACTAAAGTTCCCTTTATAAACAAAATATATTCTTAATATATTTGTAGAGATTTTCTTTTGATAGCTGTACGATTACAAACATATCGAAAAAATCCCATAACCATCCTCATCATCTGATAGATTTATGCAAAAAATTTGAGCTCGATAGATTAAAAAATAAGTATTTCTAGAAGATATCAAAATTTCTTAAAAAAGCAATTCAAGTCTATTTGAGTCAACCAATTCATCCAAAATTCAATACTCAACGTTATCACCTCCCAGTGCTTTTGTAAAAAGAAAATTAACTTCATGAACCACAAAATTACAAAAATCAAAACAATCCTAATCGTTTTGACAATCACCCAGATCCATCCCCAACCCCAAACCAATCAAAAGTGCAGACATCAATCACTAAATCCAATTTCTCCACTTATTGAACATACTGACACGAAAATCTGCAATTGTTTGTCATTTAACTCATAAAAACAAAGCTCCCTCAATGAGGAGAAAAAAAATATGATAAAAATTAATTTTTCCCATCACTTGAAAATCATGTAAATACGTACTTCTTTCCCTAAATTCAATTTCTCCACGTATTGAAAATACTGACACCAAAATCTGCAGTTGTTTTTTCTTTAACTTATAAAAACAAAGCTTCCTCAATGAGGAGACAAGAAAATATGATAAAAAATATTTTTTCCAATCACTTGAAAGTCATGTAAATACGGACTTCTTTCCCCAAATTCGATTTCTTCACGTATTGAACATCACGAAAATCTGCAATTGTTTGTCATTTATTTCATAAAAACAGAGCTCCCTCAATGAAGAGACAAACAAATATGATAAAAATTAATTTTTCCCATCGCTTGAAAATCATGTAAATACGTACTTCTTTCTCTAAATTTAATTTGTTCACGTATTGAACATAATGACACGAAAATCTGCATTGTTCGTCATTTAACTCATAAAAACAAAGCTCCCTCAATGAGGAGAAAAAAAATATGATAAAAATTAATTTTTCCCATCACTTGAAAATCATGTAAATACGTACTTCTTTCCCTAAATTCAATTTATCCACGTATTGAAAATATTGACACGACAATCTGCAATTGTTTTTTCTTTAACTTATAAAAACAAAGCTCCCTCAATGAGGAGACAAAAAAATGATAAAAATTAATTTTTCCCATCACTTGAAAATCATATAAATACGCACTTCTTTCCCTAAAGTCGATTTCTTCACGTATTAAACATCACGAAAATCTGCAATTGTTCGGCATTTATCTCATAAAAACAAAGTTCCCTCAATGAAGAGATAAAAAAAATATGATAAAAATTAATTTTTCCCATCGCTTGAAAATCATGTAAATACATACTTCTTTCCCAAAATGCAACTTCTGCACGTATTGAATATACTGACACGAAAATCTGCAATTGTTTGTCATTTAACTCATAAAAACAAAGCTCCCTCAATGAGGAGACAAAAAAATATGATCAAAATTAATTTTTCTCATCGCTTGAAAATCATGTAAATACGTACTTCTTTCCCTAAATTCAATTTTTTCACGTATTAAACATCACGAAAATCTGCCATTGTTTGTCATTTAACTCATAAAAACAAAGCTCCCCAATAAGGAGACCTAAAAATATGATAAAACTTAATTTGTCCCATCGCTGGAAAATCATGCAAATACGTACTTCCTCGACTGAGCCGCCGACGAAATCATTGAGTGACAACACCCAAGTGCCGAGTAATTCGTTGAGCACAACGAGATCGCTGTGTAACCAAAAAACGAGCTCGTTTACCCATCTAACGGCCTCGTTATCAGCCCCGGTCGCCGCTGGTAGATTCAACGATCTCGAGCTTCTCGATGGGCTCAACAATGGTCCGGAAGTCTTTCGCGTTAGGCGTTTTCTGATTGGCGGTGTCGGTGGTACGTAACCACCACCTCCGACACTACCACCACCACCCTGTGTCCCAAAGGACGTCGATGACATTAGAATTCCAGCGCCACTGGCACCACCACCGATAAAACCACCACTTGAACCAACACCACCAGCACCACCACCGGCTATTCCCATCGATGCACTTTTCGCCATCATTGCCCTTATCGGTTTTTCATTGTGCAACAATTTACTGGCAATATTACCAGCCCCAACGACACTTTCACCAATGTGGAATGCATTCTCCTTGGCCGTCGTTGATGATGTGCTGCTCGTCGTTGTAACGGTGTTATCCCGATTAAACGTCTCATTGTTGACAAAACGATTGTATATGAATTTACCGACGCAAAGAACAACCAGACCGAACAGCATCCAACCGAAAATCAACATCGACAGGGTATCCATTGTCGTATCGCCAGTAGAATCAAAACTGCATATTAGATCGTCAACACGCTCGGCCAAGTCGGCCATATTGCCCCATCGTTCTGCCAACCAAGTCCAATTGGATTCCGAAAACATTCTTTTCTATTTCCACCGACGAGCGGGCGCTTTCGAGACCCCCCACCACACGAAAGCTTCAGCACCGCCGTTATTTTTTGAAACTGTGTGTTGGTGCACACCTCTTTTACATTAAAATCGCTTATACACGTCCCTAAGTGTGCGTACGTATCCGTATATGCGGGTAAGTGTGCGTAAGTGTGCGTATGTGTGCGCATGTGTCCGTAAGTGTGCGTATGTGTCCGTATGTGTGAGTAAGTGTGCGTAAGAGTCCGTATTTGTCCGTATGTGCGGGAAAGTGTAAGTGTGCGTATGTGTCTGTATGTGTCCGTAGGTGGACGTAAGTGTGCGTAAGGGTGCTTAAGTATGCGTATGTGTTTGTATGTGTCCGAATGTGTCTGTATGTGTGGGTGAGTGTGCGTAAGTGTGCGTAAGTGTGGGTTTATATTAGTATGTGTGCTTTTATGTGGGTATGTGCGGGTAAGTGTGCATGAATGTGCGTAAGTGTGGGTTTATATTGGTATATATGCGTGTGTGCGTGTGCGTGTTTGTACGTGTGCAGTCTTAGTTTCCTCGAGACGGTATTTTAACTCTATTTATAAACCCGGTATAAACCCTGGCGGACACGGGACCTCTCTCTCTCTCTCTCCGTTAACGCCACCCGTCGACGTTAAAAGCAATTTTCCCCCGGCACGAGACCGCAAAACGGATCTTCCGGTTCTCAAGCTCACCGGGAGCTTTTTGACTTTGAATTTCACTCTCCCTCGTCGAACGACTGTTCTTGATTCTTCCGGATGTTCAATCAGAGTTCTTTTTCAAATTTCGGAAGGTGGATGCCTCGCATTTATTTCAAGCTTTTTTGAGCTTGCGGTTGGGAGGAGCTTTTTTTCATTTGTAATCTTGCTGCGATGGTTTTGTGGTAGCAAGAATCTTGTGGGGAACTTTAATTCGGTTGGAAAGTCATTTTTGTTGAGCTTTTTGGAAAGCTTGTGTTCGTTCTGCAGACTTCGGTTATTAGAGGACACTGGGAGCTTTTTGACTTTGAATTTCACTCTCCCTCGTCGAACGAATGTTCTTAATTCTTTTGGATGTTCACGTTCTTTTTCAAATTTCGAGAGCTAGACGCTTCGCATTTGTTTCAAGCTTTTTTGAGCTTGCGGTTGGGAGAAGCTTTTTTTCATTTGTAATCTTGCTGCGATGGTTTTGTGGTAGCGAGAATCTTGTGGGGAACTTTAATTCGGTTGAAAAGTCGTTTTTGTTGAGCTTTTTGGAAAGCTTGTGTTCGTTCCGCAGACTTCGATTATTAGAAGAGCTTTTGCGGGAACTTGTATCGATTTCCGAGCTGGAGCTTTTTAAGATAGCACCTGGTTTCCGTTTTGGAGTTTTGGTGAAGCTTTTTCCAAAGCTTGGATTTCGTTTTCGCTGGCGAGAAATTTGTGAAGAATTTTGTAATTGTTCTGTTTTGTCGTTGGAACTTTTTAGAAAGCTCAGCTTCGTTTTGGAAGCAGCGATAAACGGGAATATTTTGTGCGGAAGCTTTTATCAGTTTTTCAAGCTTTTTTCGTTGCGGAGACTTTTTGCGTGTATTCACTTTTTTATATTTTTCAGTTACTCTTCGACCAAGATCGTTTTTTTTTAATCTTCTGTCGTTTTCAGCTGTTTAAATCACAAGAGCTTTCTTATCAAATTATTTTCGTTTTTTTTAAGTCGTTGTTAGCTTTATAGATCATTTTTTGAAGTTTTCATGAAGCTTAGATTAGTTTTTATTCGTTTTTTTAGTCTTGAAAGCTTTAAACCATCTTCAGTATCTTTTTTCGTTGTTTATTCGTTTTTTCAAAAGCGTTATTTTAGACTTCGAATCACTTTTGTGGGATAAAACTCAAATCGATTAGCAGATCATTCAATTTTTCTTCCAATTCAATCTGTTTTTTTCAGCCAAGATCCAAAATCTTGTCAAGTTGATAAACGCCTCTCGGAATTCCCATCGTTACGATTTTAAATTTTGATGCTTTCACTGTTACGAATTCCGGCCAAAAGATGAGCAATCACTCTGAAAATTGAATGAAAATTCATGGATTATTTTGGGAAATATGGGACCGAAATTTAACCATAAAATAATATAAATACCACTTTAAAGCTCGTTCGAGTTCCATTAATCCACCGCGTCTAGATAGTTTTTTTTGTTTCTTTTTAAATAATAAATGCCATCTCTCCAAATTTTCTTGCAGTTCACCTGAAACACAAAACATTTTTCAAAATATTAATTTTTTGTATGGGTATCAAATTCTGCGACTTCTTACAAATTAGCCCGATGTGTATTTTTTTATATTTATGTTTGCACATTACTTAAAGATTATACAGCGATGACATCATGAATAAAATATATATATTTTAAGAAACTGCCAGATGTTTTTCAATGTTAATTTTTAATGTTTCATTTTTAATGAGGACGTTATTCTCGGGTCAAAATCCTTTGAGACGAGACCGATAAGTCTTTGAGCTTACCGATAACCCGAGAACTTAACAGACGTTCCAATTCAATATTTTCAAAAATCGCAAAGTGCCAAATTAATTCATAAATAATTATGAATAAAATCGTAATTCCCAAAAATCATTTTTTTCGTGCAACAAATTCGAAGAATCATTGGAATAAATTCGCATGAAAACAAAAACCAATAAGCATTAAATGAATTGGGTAAAAATTATCATAACTAACTAGTAAAAATGAAAAATTGGACTATACAATATTTTGAAAAAATCACAATATCAAAATTTACCAACTCATCGATAACTCTATAAATAAAATATTGAAACTCGTAAACAATGGTTTTTTTATGGAGTAGAAATCAAAGTATCACCAGAACTAATTTGTATCTAAAATACATAATAAATTAAGCAAACTCCACAAAAATATAATAAGTAAAGTAGTGAAAATGAAAAATTAATTTGTATAATATCAAAAAAATTGCAAAACATCGAGTATTATGGGTTTATAGATCACTTTATAACTAAAATAATGAAACGCAAGTAAAAATACTAATTTTTTTTTTAAACACAGCAGATAAAACGATTTGCGTGAAAACAAAACAAATAAAATAGTGAAAACAAAAAATTCGTTTGTAAAATTTTTAGAAAATAGCTAAATATCAAAGATTACAAATTTTTCAATAACTCTGTAATTAAATATTGAAACTTCTAAAATCCTCTTTTGTGTAAAATAAAACTTAAAGCATCGTCATAACGAATCCACGTCGAAAAAAAGCACAACAAATTGTAAAAACCGTATTAATTGCATAAACATAAGAGTAAAAATAAATTCATTGGAAAAATATTTAAACACGTGCAAAATATTGCAAGCTAAATATTATTAAATATTCACTCTGCAAAATTAAATATTGATACTTGTAAAAATGCTGTTTTTCATTAAATAAAAATAAGAGTGTCATAAAAACGAATAGACAGGAAAAACCAAACACATGACAAATCAAACAAATTACATGAAAATAAAATAAATAAAAGAGTGAAAATAGAAATTGGCTTGTAAAATATTGAGAAAATATCTAAATATCAAAGATAACAAATTTTCAAATAAATCTATAAATAAAATATTGAAACTCTTCAAATCCTCTTTTATGTTAAATAAAACTCAAAGCATCATCATAACGAATTCACGTGGAAAAAAGTGCACAACAGATTATAAAAATCGTATTAATTCCATAAACATAAGAGTAAAAATAAAAAAATTAATTTGAAAAATATTTAAAAACATGCAAAATATTACAAGCTCAATATTATTAAATTAAATATAATCAGCGAAAGATTACAAATTTACAAATCGCTCTGCAAAATAAAATATTAAAACTTGTAAAAATGCTGTTTTTCATTAATTCAAAATTGGAGTGTCGAATTGACAGGAAAAAAATAAACGCATGGCAAATCAAACAAATCGCTTGAAAATAAAATAAATAAAAGAGAAAAAATAAAAAATAGAAAAATAAAAATCCCCGCTGCCAAAAAAATTGTAAATTAAAAAATAAATCGCAATTTCTCCTTGCTCGTGTCAGTAAACAAATAAATATACTCACACTCGAATACACTCGCCCCACGTAAATAAATAACACAATTTTCGTCGCTTTAAGTCTCTCCGGCGTGTCCTCGTTGCGTATCTCCAATATTTTTTTTTATTTTTATATACACAGGATGCACGAACAATAGCGCATAGTTAGGATCGTCCCATAGCGCGAGATTGTCTTCTCGAATAAATCACCATGAATAATTAATTACCGCACCAAAAACTCACTTCAAAATCCAAATCAATGAATTCCATCAAACTATGGATCAAACTCTGGATAATTTTTTCCTCATAATTCAGTCGTTCTAAAAAAAAAAAAAAACACTCGTTGAACACCGGAAGTGAGAAAAGTCGAAGAAAAATTTTCAAAAAAATATTTGGCGGGTCAGAAAACCGGCGAAGCGTCAATTTCAAACTGGAAGACTCGCCACGAATCCCGCGGGAAATTAATTCGCCCAAGAATTGAATAACAATTGCGTATGGCCGGAATTATTGTTTTTTTTTTTTTTTAATTTCGATACTTTTTCAATTTTTCGTGGTAAAAAAAAAATTAAATTATCCGCAAAATGCGGTGATCCGCGACGTTTCTTTCTCCTCTTAGTTTTTCCAATCTGCTGGCTGTTCCCGATCAAAGAGCTGCTTATAATATCGCCACGCCGGCGACGTATCGTCGGACAAAATTGTCTCTCTCTTCTCTCTCTTACTCCTTCGTAAACTCCCTTTCACGGCAGTCTTCTCCCACTACAATTTTTCTCGTCGGCTGTGTTTCCTCCAGTATTTCTCCCACTTCTTTTTTCTCTTCCACACACGCTTTATGCACGATAATCTCGCCGTGGAGAGAATCCGCATGCTCTTCGCTCTCACACGCCGTCACAAACAACGAAAGACGTTTTTCCGTCGGTGCGCGCGCGCGCGTTTGTTTTTTTTTTCTTCGAGTTTCTAGTCCGATGAAATCCTCGTCGCAGTCCACTGCGATTCTCTTTTCCTATCGATCCGATGCGCGACCGTGGCTCGACTTGCGTCTTCCATCGCGGCTCGTTAACGCTCCGTCTGTACACTGGGTCTTTTAAGGCACAAGCCAAATTTTCCAAATCGAATATCTCTGGAATTAGAAAAATTAAAAAAAAAAAATTTGGCCACTATGAATGGTAAAATAAATTATTGGATCATGAAAAAAAATGTCATAATAATAATTCAGAATTTTTTCAGATTTTTTTGATGGTTTTTTCTTAGAAAAAACATTAGCAGGACTTTAACGACCCAGAGTACAGTGTCCCAGAATTTGAGTGTAGAGACGGAGGGTTAAAAAGCTTCTTTGAGGGGTTCTTGTATGAAATTTTAATTTACTCACGTTTTAGAAATTATTAGAATTTAACCCTTCGTCTGTACACTGGGTCTTTTAAGGCACAAGCCAATCTTTCCAAATCGAACAACTCAGGAATTAGAAAAATTGAGAAAAAAATTTTGTTCACTATGAATGGTAAAATAAATTATTGGATCATGGAAAAAAATGTCATAATAATAATTCAGAATTTTTTCAGATTTTTTTGATGGTTTTTTCTTAGAAAAAACATTAGCAGGACTTTAACGACCCAGAGTGCAGTGTCCCAAAATTTGAGTGTAGAGACGGAGGGTTAAAAAGCTTCTTTGGGGTTCTTGTATGAAATTTTAATTTACTCACGTTTTCAGTTTTAGTTTTGAGAGAAACGCATTTAAATCATCAAATTATTGGAATTTAACCCTTCGTCTGTCCACTGGGTCTTTTAAGGCACAAGCCAAATTTTCTAAATCGAACATCTCTGGAATTAGAAAAATTGTAAAAAATATTTGTTCACTATGAATGGTAAAATAAATTATTGGATCATGGAAAAAAAATGTTATAATAATAATTCAGAATTTTTTCATATTTTTTTGACGGTTTTTTCTTAGAAAAAATATTAGCAGGACTTTAACGACCCAGAGTGCAATGTACCAAAATTTAAGTGTAGAGACGGAGGGTTAAAAAGCTTCTTTAACGGGTTCTTGTATGAAATTTTAATTTACTCACGTTTTCAGTTTTAGTTTTGAGAGAAACGCGTTTAAATTATCAAATTATTGGAATTTAACCCTTCATCTGCACACTGGTTCTTTTGCACCCTGGGTCGTTTAAGGCACAACCCAAATTTTCAAATCGAATATCTCTGGAATTAGAAACATGGTAAAAAAAAATTAGTTCATTATAAATGGTTAAATAAATGATTGGATCATAGAAAAAAATGTTATAAAAGTAATTCAGAATTTTTTCAGATTTTTTTGACGTTTTTCTCTTAGAAAAAACATTAGCAGGACTTTAACGACCCAGAGTACAGTGTTCCAAAATTTAAGTGTTCAGACGGAGGGTTTATTATATATATGAGTAATATAACAAATGAGCGGATTAGATTTTGAAAAATCAGATTTTCCTTGTAATTTGTATTGCCTCCAAAAATTCCAGTGAAAATGCTTTTTCGCAACGAAGAGCAAATTTTAGTCACAATCGCCTTTTGCAAATGTTTTCTTCTTTTGAATTCTCAGACTTTGTTTTTTTGTACTAGGACATACCTTCTTTTTCGTATCACATGACCTACAGAAATAATTCAGCAGGAGATTAGTGTAATGACAAAAAAAACGAGCGAGTATTTTTCAGGGAATAACGAAAATTAAGCATTTTTTTGTAATTATCATACTCTGCATGATTTTTTTCAAATTTTATTTTTCAGACGTTGATTTCTTTCAATTTCATATGAAAAAGCTGATTTAAAAAAATCAGATTGTAATTCGGGCGAATATTTTTCAGGGAATGACAAAGATTGAGCTTTTTTAATTCTTCTATTTCTGTATGATTTTTTATTTTCATTTTATTACTCAGATATATGGGTCATTCCATGTCAAATGGACCAAGAGTTGGAATCGACCCATTTCAATTTCGATGAAATTGGGTCAGAAGTTTTCGTTTTCAATAAAACAAAGTTGTACCAAAGGAAAAACAATTAAAATTTTTTTTTCGAAAGTTATGCAACATTTCACAATTTTTCAGTCACAAAAAATTGAAATGAAAATGTCTTTCTCCAAGAAATAGGAAATTTTAATCACCGTTGCCTTTTGCAAATTTCTCCTTCTTTTGAATTGTCATGCTGCTCTTTACCTCATTCTATGACGTTTCTTCCTTTTTTTTCTCGTATCGCATGACCTACTGAAATAATTTAACGAGAGATTAGTGTAATAACAAGAAGTAACGATTGCCCGAGTATTTTTCAAAGAACAACAAATGGTGGGCAAATTAAAAAAAAAATCTATTTTGCGCCGTTCTTAATTTTTTTGATGAATTATTCTTACTCAAATAAAATATTTCTCAACGACTAACAAATTTTGTAAAAATTGCCAAAGTAAAAGTGCCAACTAAATATATTTATTTACAACAAATAAACTGTTTTCTCAATGTAATTTGTGTTTACTCAGGAATTTAGCAGGTTTTTTTCAAAGAGGGGAAAATTAAGACAGGTATATTTTCAATTCTTTTCCCAACAATTTCCAATTTTTTATCGAATCTTTGCGACTATGAAAGAAAATGGGAAAACGTGAAATGAATTTACAATTTTTGTCACAAATAAAGATATAAAAAAAAATCAATATGCATATCTTCCAATAAATTGCCAATTTCTTAGAGGATAATTCTCCAAAACAGAATTAATTTGACAAAAAAAAAATTATTGGATCATGGAAAAAAATGTTATAATAATAATTCAGAATTTTTTCATATTTTTTTGATGGTTTTTTCTTATAAAAGACATTAGCAAGACTTTAACGACCCAGAGTACAGTTTCCCAAAATTTAAGTGTAGAGATGGAGGGTTAAAAAGCTTCTTTGAGGGGTTCTTGTATGAAATTTTAATTTACTCACGTTTTCAGTTTTAGTTTTGAGAGAAACGCGTTTAAATTATCAAATTATTGAAATTTAACCCTTCGTCTGTACACTGGGTCTTTCAAGGCACAAGCCAATCTTTCCAAATCGAACATCTCTGGAATTAGAAAAATTGTGAACAAAATTTTGTTCACTATGAATGGTTAAATAAATGATTGGATCACGGAAAAAAATGTTATAATAATAATTCAGAATTTTTTTCATATTTTTTTGACGGTTTTTTCTTAGAAAAGACATTAACGGGACTTCAACGACCCAGAATGCAATGTCCCAAAATTTAAGTGTTGAGACGGCGGGTTAAAAAGCTTCTTTGAAGAGTTCTTGTATGAAATTTTAATTTACTCACATTTTCAGTTTTAGTTTTGAGAGAAACGCGTTTAAATTATCAAATTATTGAAATTTAACCCTTCGTCTGTACACTGGGTCTTTTAAGGCACAAGCCAATTTTTCCAAATCGAACATCTCTGGAATTAGAAAAATTGTGAACAAAATTTTGTTCATTATCAATGGTAAAATAAAGTATTGGATCATGGAAAAAAATGTTATAATAATAATCCAGAATTTGACAAAAAAAAACAGAGTATAAAAATTTCAGGATTTTTCGTCAGAATTTCGCGAATAACTTGAGAACGAAAAATTCAGAAAACTTTGAATCTCAAAATATTCCTTTCGCTTATCTCATCGCAATGTAACGTTATACTTTTTTTTTCTCTCCCTCTCGTTCTATCTTTCTCACAAAGGTCGGTAACGTTCTATTTTTAGAAATGATTCGCTGGAATTGCCATTACATTGCCATTTACGATGGACACCTTCGAAGGATAATAAAATTTAACAATCTAAATATCGCATTACTTTGTCTCGTGCTCAAGGGACATTCGTTTTTGTTAAAAAAAAAAAAAAACAAGCTCAAAGAAAAATTTTGTAATGTAGCAAAAAAATAAAACAAATCACGCGATGCAAAGAAATCTTGTACACATACACATGATAATTTTTTTTATTTTTATATATATATTTTTTGTCGTCAATCATTTACATACAAATATTTTTTTATTTTTTTTTTTCATTTTAATTTTTTCGTCTTCCTTCTTTTCGAGATACGTTTATGAAACGAGCCTATTTAGTCGTAATACTCCCCCCGCGCTCTTTCAACGTCTCTTTATTTATCATCTAAAATGTCGCTGTTTATATTCATAATTTAAACGTATTCATAAAAATTACTTTTACATTACTTATATTCTAGTTTCATTTTATTTTATTTTTCCAAATACTATGTGGCGTTGTCAAATCACTTCCCCAATATCTCAATCGTATAATATTTATAAGTTTATTTATATGTACGTACGATCGCTGACTCCAATAATTTTTTTTCGTTTTTTTTTAGTTACCCATAAAAAAACGATCCCTCTGGCAACAAAATCGACGCGAATCAACGGCGATTGATTCTTTCGATCAATATTGAATTCGAAATGCCCAATAGTAAGAGGGAGGAAAAGTTAAATACACTTTTGGGTGTGTTTACATCACGGAGAGGAAAAGAAAATTGAAGAAAACTCGGTGAACGCAATCGAGGGGTGAAAAAAGGGGCTTTTTCGCGGTGGGATTAAAAAGTGGACTTTTGCGTACTCTCTGTAACACACACGCATGCGCGCTCATTTTTTCCGTCTCATTTGACGAGAAAAAAATGATTCATTCGAGCCTCAAGTGAAAAAAAAATGACCATCTATCACGATCGAATTTTTCGAAATTTTGTTCTTTGTCGCAAATGCGAATTTTGGTGGGATATTTTTTGTGTCGCTCTATTTATGATATTCAATAGAATTTACATTTTTTTCTTCTCGTTGAATCGATGCTGATAAAAAACACCAAAACGAGATTTCGCCTTATATTCCAAGTCCGACGTATTGTTTTTCTTTTTTTTTTCTCGCACAGACATTTTTTTTTCGCACCTCCTCTTTTCTATTACATAATAAATGCAATTGCGGCGTGAATTTTTTTCACAGGAAACAAGAGCATGAGTCGGTGTATTTTTTCATAATTTTCTTCTCTCGAGTAATTTATTTCCAAAAATGCGATGATCGTTTGTCACCGTTTGCTTTTTGTATTTAATTACACCCCTTGATCGCCGATTTTTTTTTTTCGTTTTTCAAGAATCATCGTTTTACGAAGAAATCTTTAAATTTTGCCGATCGACTTTCCAGTCAATTTATAGTAGAAAAATACAAAATTATCCTACGAATTACGATTTTCAAAAATCGAATCAAACTGTTTTTTTTTCTTTAACAATACAAAGCACAAGCGACAAACGAATGTTGATGATTAATTAACGAGAAATTTGCATCAAGACTTGAAAAAATATTAAAGAAAATTCAAACTGGGATCCTGATTTTTAATCTCAAGTTTAACTGATGTGATCATAATTTTGTCATCGTTCAATCATTTTTTTTTTCCATTACTGGACCGATTTTTAGGATTGTACGTATTTTTTTAGCAAAGCAAATTTTTTAGATGTTTTTTCTCAGCTCCTTCATCAGATATGACTATAAAACTGTTTTTACAACATTGTTTCATCCTTCGAAAGTACAAAACAAAAATTTATTTTTTATTTCAATTCTTTGAATAATCTAAAGAAATAAAAAAGCTAAATAATTTAAAAAATCAAAAAGCATTTTAAAGAGGAATGTTTCTTACATGAAAATTAACCACCATTAATAAAAAATCAATTTAAGAAAAATGGCGGATGTTTGAAACGGAAATAAAAATTTATTATTTCTCAAAATTTATTTCGAACATCCGCCATTTTTTTCAAAATTCGTTTTTTCATTAACGATGGTTGATTGTCATGTAATAAACCTTCCTCTTTAAAATGTTTTTTTATTTTTTTCAGACTTGCCAATCCTGAGACTGGCGCCTTCTATAAATTATTCAAAGAATCGAAATAAAAAATAAAATTTTGTTTTGTACTTTCGAAGGATAAAACAACGTTGTAATAACAGTTTTATAGTCATATCTGATAAAGGAGCTGCGCAAAAAAATCTGAAAAAAATTTTTTTGGTCTTCCAAAGTACTTTAAATATAATCAGATGTGAAAAATATGAAAAAATAAAATTTTGACTGCGATTTTAGGTTCGATCTCGATCGTCTCATGTGTAAACAAAATTCTGCCAATTAGTTGTTCCTCTTTCTCCTCAAGAATTATAAAATATTTCATATTTGTTCGTTTATTTATTTCTTTTTACTTCGTCGAATTCGTCAATCGTCAACAAAAGCTTGAGAAAAAGCTTGATCGAGCGGAGAAGCCGCTTGAAAAAAAAAACTTCTGTTGTCGATTGTCGAACGTTGGTAATTTATTATTACAATACAAGATATTATTGATGGCCTCGATTACATTTGTATCCAGCATTATTACACGAGAAATTTCTTTCTCATTGACATTACATTAAGGCCAGCATTCCATTATTTGCGGCTTTTTTCGAGTGCATTTCAAGAATTTTTCTTTTTTGTTCCCTCAAAATACCAACAAAAAAAATGAGATGCTGGCCTCAAATCGCGTCGTCTCAACGAATTGTAACGTTAACAAACACACTTTCACACCCAGCAAAGTCCACCTCATTTATAATCTCGGTTCTATTAGTTTTCATTGTTTTTTTTTGTTCTCTCGCTTTTAAATGATAAACTTTGCACACAGTAAATGCGACGCTTATAAGCTAGAGAAAGGAAAAAAAACAATATCTGTCATTTTGATAAGACCTTAAAAAAATGGAAATAGAAAAAAATCACAAAGCCTCTCGTATCGAAAAAAAAATTCGATAAGATTCATCACTATGATGTTGATTTTTCAATGGTTCGTCGATTGAGAATGAAAGCAAAAAATTTTGCACCGGAAACAAATACATTGTAAACGCAGTCAATTATGATAATGTGTATTTAAACAATAAAATCACATACTACGAAGAAAAAACAATATCGTTTTCTCATGGTGAAAATCGCGATAAGAGTAAATGACAACTCACAAGACGAATATATTCACTAAAAAATAGAATAAAATAGCCAAAGTCACGATTTTCACGTGACTCGTTACAATAAACACAGCTTCGAGAAAGCAATGTCCGTGCATTCGTTTTTTTTCTCTATCTCTCTTTCATTTCGCTCTTCTTCTTTGCTTATTCCTTCGTTTTTTTTTTTTATTGTAGAAAAATGAAAAATAAATATATTATACTGGAAGATATAAGAATTATATTTACAAAAGGGACGTATAAAATACATTTAAAAAACGAGGGTTTTTCCGAGTTCATGCACGGCCGAAAAAGCCCTGTATGAAAATCAACAGCGAACTGAGTTTTCTTTCACGCAATGAGACGCAGTCTTTACATTTTTTTTTTATCTTTCTTTTTCATACAGGACAAATTCTAATTCGCGAGCTCCTTGTGCCAGAACAAAAGGGTATATGTATATACATTAGGGTGATTTTTTCGACTTTTTTTTATTTCTTTCACTCCCCACCCGAAATTTTGTTGCACATGTCTTAAAGAAAATTCCCTGAAAGTTACAGCCCTTAATATTAATATCAAGTACTTGCCCTTCGCGTGATAAGTTTTTCCTTCTAAAATACACGTAAATCAAAAACTTTTTTCCTCAAAATTTTACCACTCCGCGGTTTTTTATGCTATCACATTGATTTTGGTCGCAATTTACGTAGAATTGAACGATCTAAAAGTGTCTTGAACAGCGTAAGTGTAACTTACACTGACGAGATGGTACGAGGTCACTAAAATTTATTTGCCTAATTGCTAAAATCAATATTACTTGAGATATTGAACCTTAACTTATTTGTGATATGAAAATTTGTATGGATTATGGAACCAAAAGTTTCAAATTGTTGATATTCCATATCATATCACCACTAGTCATATGATATGTGATACGGTGATATGATATAGAATATCAACAATTTAAAACTTTTGGTTCGAAAAACTATACAAATTTTATACCATAAATAAGTTAAGGTTCAATATCTCAAGAAATATTAATTTTAGCAGTTAGGTCTAGAGGACCTTTTTTGTAGGAAATTAAATTTCCAACAAAATTTCCTTTTATGATTTTTCGGTTGAGTTGATCATTTCGGAGATAACAGCAAAAAATCGAGAATTTTTGCCAAAAATAAACTTTAGGGACCCGTTCCATCTCACCAGTGTAAGTTACACTTACGCTTTTTAGAACACTTTTAAAGATTGTTCGATTCTACGTAATTTGCGACCAAAATCAATGTGACAGCATAAAGAACCGCGGAGTGGTAAAAATTTGACGAAAAAGGTTTTTCTTTAACGTGTATTTTAGATGGAAAAACTTATCACGCGAAGGGAAAGTACTTAATATTTATATTAAGGGCTGTGACTTTCAGGGAATTTTCTGTCGGACATATACAACAAAATTCCGGGTGGGGAGTAAAGAAAAAAAATAAGTCGCAAAAAAAATCGCCCTAATATAGATACAAATATATATATACGATATATGTATATTTATACAGATATACGATTCTGATAAAGCAATAGATTGAAGGAGAATTTTTTTTCTATCTTCCTTGAAAAGCTTTTGTCCATGACGCAAGCTTTTTTCGTTTTTCGCCATATTTCGTAAATTCTATCGTTACATTGAATTCCATTGTTGAAACGTCGATGGAGATTTTGGGTAAAATTTTTCAACCGTACTGTTTTTTTCGTCTTTTCAACGATTTCGATTGATGCAATTTTTTGAAAATTTTAGAGGTGCAACGAGTTGTAATTTTTTTTCCAATATTCCCCATCGATTGCTTGATTGTATAATCAACGTATGAATTTCGAAATTTCGTTATTCGATCGACGGAAATTCGATTTGTCATTCTACGGGATTCGTGAAGTGAATTCTTTTTTCAATGAATTTTTTCTTACGTTTTCTTATGTAAAAAAAAATTATATTCCGAAGCAAGATATCGTGTCTGATGGCTGATTGTTTGTCCTCTATTTTTTTTAGATACTTGCTTCTCACAGGAGAAAAAGAAATTAAATGTTAAAAATGGAAAAGACTGTACGTAAATTCGATACGTACGAATTTTTGTTCGAAAATTTGTCGCGTGTACAAAAGAATCACAAATTTTTATATACTTTTTGTATTCGTTCTCTCTAAAAATTAAATGACTAATAGAGATCGTAGCTTATACTATATGTAAGTGCGGATTATGCCCTCCGTTCAAAGACTGATCAGAAATAAAACGTGCGATTATCGAAGAGCGGGTCTCATAAATATTTTTGATTTTTTTTTTCAATTCATTTTATTATCTAGTGACGTCGAAACTGCGAAGATGCGAGACATTGCGGTAATCGAGGATAAAAACTTGACGGTTGAAAATAGTGAAAATAAATGTCTCGAGTGAGATTGGTCGAAAAACGAGACGCGTGAAAATGCAGATCGGAATTGAGCGTAAGAGCGATTTTTTTTTATCTATTCATTGGAATAATTGCGATATGTGAGAATCGGGTAAATCTCGTATTTCGTCCGCGATGTGCCTCTCGTTTTTTTTGTACAATTGCCACAATGTTGTCAAAAATAAAAAATTCACATCTCGAAGATTGTGCAAGAAAAATTTTTTCGACACTCCTTTGAATATTCGTGACTGACATCTAATGCATTTTCGCAGGGAATCAATTGAGTTTTGGCAGAAAAAATAAAAATAAAAAATTTGTATAATCAAAAATCTTGTCTAACGTGCTCAGTAGTGAAATTCACTAGACATAAAATATTTGGCTAAAAAATGTACTTTCGTTCTTTTTATTGGTAAAATAAATAAAAAAATTTGTCCGCTTTGACTTAGAATAATGATAAATGCAGCTTTGAAAATTTGTGCGTTCTTAATTGTGCGAAAAAAAGGAGGAATTTCGACCTAGATTGCACTCAATTGATTCAACGCTGGCTCGCAAGTTTCAACTGTTTATAATGATAATAATATTGATGATAATAGATAAGAGTTATAGGCAACGGAGGGACAGTAAAGCTTAATTAGAATACTAAACTAGTTTTGACCGGACTTACACGCAAATGCCTGATATACACGAATGTTCCTTTTTCCATCTTTCCTTCTTTCTTCCTTCTCTCTCTCTCTCTCTCTCTCTCTCTCTCTCTCTCTCTCTCTCTCTCTCTCTCTCTTTTTGCTACATCGTATTCGCAAATATGTAATAAAAACCTGTATTGTGGCTGTCGATGATGCTGCGGTTGAGCTATCTAGTCAAATCTCTCATATTTTTCCTTTTTTTTTGCTGATAATTTTTGTCAATTGGCAGTGCAGACCTAAACTCATCTTCACCCATTTCTTAGTTCTCCCTTCAAGGCTGAAAAGAAACAATGCAAAATAAGAAAATTGAAAATCACAAAAAATTGATATCACACAATTGGAGAAGGGAGAAAAATTGCGAAAGATCGTAGTCTCGTTTTTTTAAATTTGACAAAATCTTTCACCTTTTGACTTTCAAAATTTTAGTCTACTTTAGAAGGTCAAAAAAAAAGCAAATTTTCAAGACTTTTGTTCTCAGCTTCTTTATCAGATATTACTATAAAACTGTTATTACAACATTGTTTCATCCTTCGAAAGTACAAAACTAAAATTTATCTTTCATTTCGATTTTTTGGATAATTTATAGAAGACGCCAGAGTCGAAAATATCTTGTCCCAGGGCCGACAGTTAATCTTAGGATTGGCAAGTCTGAAAAAAAAACATCTCAAAGAGGAAAGTTTCTTACGCAACAAAAAACGACCGTTAATGGAAAAGCGATAAAAAAAAAATGACAGGTGTTTGAAATAAATTGTGAAAAATTACATTTTTATTTTCATTTCAAACATCCGTTATTTTTTTTTTTTGTTATCGATTTTTTATTAATGGTGGTCAATTGTTGTCTAAGAAACCTTCCTCTTTGAAATGATTTTTTATTTTTTTGTTTCGAACTTGCCAGCCCTGAGATTAACTGTCAGCCAGTGATCGACAGTATCCATTTTTTCGGCAACGATATTGATTATATTAATCATTTTTTCGAAAAATTAATAATTAGTCAAAAAAATAGTACTAATTTTAAATAAAAATTAAAAATTAGTGGAAAAATATTAGTGTTTTTTCTAAAAAATTAGCGATTAGTAAGAAAATATTTTCAATTTTTCCAAAAAAATTAGTAATTGGTGACAAAACATTTATAATTTTTATAAAAAATTGGTATTTAGCGATAAAATATTTCCAATTTTTTCAAAAAAATTAGTAATTAGCGAAAAAATATTACCAATTTTTTTTTCTAAATATAATAATTGGTAAGAAAAATATTACTAACTAATTTTTTTAAAAGTAATTTGTAGAAAAGTATTGTGCATATCTACGAATTGGTTTGTACGGATTGAGTCATGGTTATAAGCTCAAACAACTCTATTAAAAAAGTTGTTTTATTTTTTATAATAACTAAATCTTTTGAATATATTTCACACATTAGTATTTATTTTATCGAATGTCATACGATATCATATAAGTTATTATTAATACGAATATTTAATCAGTACTTATTAAAAAATGCATTAGTAATTATTTTTATTTATTACTTTTTCCAAAATTAATACAACATTTCTCCACAAATTATTGATTTTTTTGGTTATTTAGCAATATCTTTCTCGCCAATGACTAATTCTTGGAGAAAATTTGTCATATTTTATCGTTTATTACTCATTTTGTGGGATAATTAGAAATGTTTTGTCATTAATTACTTATTTATGAGAAAAATTAGTAATATTTTGTCGCTAATTACTAATTTTTTACTAAAAATTAGAAATATGTTGTTACTAATTACTAATTTTTAGAAAGATGAGTAATATGTTCCCGCTAATAATTAATTTTTTGAAAAAAATTAGTAATATTTTTTGCTAATTATTAATTTTTCGAAAAATTTGGATAATAAAAATAGATTTTTTTGCCGATCACTGCTGCCAGCTATGGGACAAGATATTTCCGACTTTGAGGCTTTCTATAAATTATTCAAAGAATCGAAATGAAAGATAAATTTTTGCTTTGTACTTTCAAAGGATTAAACAATGTTGTAATAACAGTTTTATAGTCATATCTGATGAAGGAACTGAGAAAAAAAATCTTAAAAATTTGCTTTTTTTGGCCTTCTAAAGTAAGCTAGTACCTTCAAAAAATTAATTAGCCTACATCAATTTAAATATAGTCGAAAAAATAATCTTCAACTGTTTCAAAGCCAATTTTATGTTGTTTTAAGAGGTTTCTCGTTTAAAAAAATGCGTTATAACTCACCGTCGACTATTTCCTGCTTCATTTTTTGAAACTCCTTTCGCACTTCCTTGATTATTTCAGCTTTAAAGGCCTCCATCTCTTGAGCCGAGAATGACAAACCGTCACCGACCCCGTTGACCTTCAAAAGCGTGTCCTCCGACGCCGAACCGAACCTTTTGCGTGCCGATTTCGGTGATTCGGCGCCGTTTGAAAATTTGTTATTCGCCGAATTGCTCTTGTCCCACTTTTTGTCCGGCGAGCTTTCGGGTTCCTTTGAGTATGGAAGAAAAAAATCCATTTAATATTCAATAAACATTGTAAACCTATTTTATATTTCTATCGTCTGGCTTGTCTAGATCTTTTCTAGCAATTTTTTAAAAATAATAAATCAATTTTTCAAACAGTTTTTTTCAATTTATTCCATTGCAATTTCAATTTTGACTTCACAAAGAATCATTTGCGGGATTTAGAGTTTATAAAATTTCGGAAATTCCTAAAAGTGATGAAAAAAATCGTGCAAATTAACACTTCGCTCATTCCTGATGTACTTTCATCATTCGTTAAACTTTATTAATTAAGATACCATAATTGAACGACTCCTCATAGAGGAGCAGAAGAAACTACTTAACAGAGTTGTAAGTAATCCATTATTTTGATAATGCATAGCTGTATTCATTACCCATTACACTGCATAATGCGAAATGGACAATTGTACCATTACAAAATACAAAAGTAATGTGTAATGAATGCGTGTTCCATTACAAATAAAAAAAAGTAATGTGTAATGGATGCATGTGCCATTACAAATAGAAAAAAGGAATGTGTAATGGATGCACGTCCCATTACAAATAAAAAAAGTAATGTGAAATGGATGAGTGCTCCATTACAAATTACAATTGAAAAAAAAAGTAATTTGTAGTAGAGAATATTCCATTACAAATAGAAAAATTGATGTGCTCGCATTAGAAACTTGCACATTGTTGTTTCATTATTTTATTTCGCTCAAAACAAATTTGGAGCAGGTACTATTTTGATCAAAGGTAAGTAATTTTTCAATGAAAATAATTTGTGTGAATCAAGTTTTTGTTAACTTTATTATTGTAGTGGTAGACGTATGAACAGTGATTTTTTTGGAGTAATTTTTACTCCATTCTTGAATTGTAATTTTTACAAGAATGGAGTAAATATTACTCGAAAAAATCACTGTTCATAGATGTCAGTCTATATTAAGTTAATATCACTAGGGTGACAGTTATTTGGACTTTGGCGAAAAAAGTTTGACGCCACTCCAAAAACATAATCAAGGTGTATCAAAAAAAATGTGTGTAAAGTTTGGAGGCGCTCACAAAATTACAACACGCGCCACCGGGCGATTAAAATTTTAAATGTAAAATACATGTATTTATCCCACGCATCAATGATTTTTTTTTCCGAGTATAATATTAAGAGGAGGCGAAATACCGACATTTTTCGTGCGAGTGCGAGAGAGAAAGGATGATAGGGGTCGTGTGAGAGCGAGAAAGAGGTCCGAATGTCGCCTTTAGCCTCCTCTTAAGAGGAGGCTAAATACCGACACTAACACCTCGAAATTGCCATCCAAACTTGCTCTTATACAAATGGATGGAATTGAATAAAATTTTAACAACATCATCGGAACAATGGCAGGAATGGAGCCTCACTAAAATTTTTTAGAAAAACAAAAGAAAAATTTACAGATTCACTTACCACCAAGAAACTGTAATTGAAAAACTTAAATTATTAAACTTTTACTGCATTTCGGGTAAAACCAAGAGTGAGGCTCCATGAAGGACACCACGATACAAATATCGAGACGTTTTCGACATTATTTTATCAAAATGACACGCCGTAAGTTTGGATGGCGCATCAAGAGATAAATATCGATAAATTGTAGTTTTATTGAGAAACGAAATGGCGAAATGTAGTTCACAGACGTGCGAGTGAGGGCAGCACCATGGATTCTGACGGGTAACCTATAATATTTAGGGGGCTCGAATGCGTTCGTTGGCATTATCTGTAACGCATTTTAGTCTCTCAATTGACAATTAATTGTTAATTAATTTATCCCCCTCTTAATTGTCAAAATGTAATTAATTTTCATCCACGGTTGTCGGAGAAAGACTGGACGACGATGATACATCGATAATGTAGGGATTGAATAAAAATGGTATTTAGCCTCCTCTTAATGCGAAGAATTTGAAACTTGGCACACTTATTGTGCATAGTATGGTGTACAAAACCAAATTTTTTCAATTTTTTTCGTTCATAATTTTGTTAATGACGAGCTCTGCAGAGATGTCCAAAAAATATTTAAAATTTCAAACGTCCGGTGGCGCATTTTCCAATTTTCCGAGCACCTCCAAACTTTACACAGATTTTTTTTTTATACACCTTGATCATGTTTTTGGGGTGGCACCGAACTTATTTCGCCAAAGTCCAAATAACTGTCACCCTAATATACACTGACCCTTATAATTTTTTCTTGAATTGCAATTTTTACTAGAATGGAGTAAAAATTACTCCAAAAAATTACTGTTCATAAATTTACCACTACGATAGTGAAGTTAACAAAAACTTGATAGATACAAATTATTTTCATTGAAAAATGAATAGACTTACCTTTGAGCAAAATAGTACTTGCTCCAGATTCTGGTAAAAACACACTAATTTGTAATGGAATATTCTCCAGTACAAATTACTTTTATTTCAATTGTAATTTGTATTGGAAAACTTATTCAAGACACATTGTTTAATGTAATGGGTAAAACAAGAAAAGCAAAAAATGTTTACCGGTGGCTGTTCGGGCTGTTTTTTCTCGACGGCTGCGCGTCGTCGTGCCAAAGTTTTCGCCATTTCGTCCATCATCGACGCCATACCACCACCGCCTCCGCGTCCCAGGGTTCCATAATTACCACCCCCACCACTACCGCTGCTGCTCGTACTCGAACCGCTGTTCTCCACCGGTTGTGATTGCTGTTTGTCAAATTTTTAATTTTAATATTTTAATTCGAAATAATATTAAATGTCTCTGTGAGCAAGATTTCTCAAAAACGGCATAACCAATCAGTTTCAAATTTTTACACAGGCTTTATAAATATCTTTTTTAGTAATGAATCGACGGTTTTTTTGACGATAAATATTTTTCATTTCCTAAACAATTCAAGGCAAAAATTTTCATCAAAAATCGAAATTTTTATTTGAGCAGCCGCCATTTTGTTAAAAATAAATATTTTGCTTATTCCCACGATTAAATACTAGATTATACCTTATATTCACAACATCTTTTTTTGTTTTGGATGATAAAATCCAGAGATATCGTGCTAAGTGCAAGACGCCTTTTTTTAGAGAACCTCCCGGAGATCGGCTTCAACAATAATTGATTTTTAGAAATAAAAATTTCAAAATAAAGTCACTACCGGCAGAAAACTTCCGGACGAAACTTTAAAAAAGGTCTGGAACGTTTTTTTATGCCATTTCGCCGGAAGTCAACGTAGACCAATTTAACAAGCGGCATTTTAAAGGGGAAGAATCAGGCTTCATTTGCATTTTTTAAAAATTATTTTTAAAATTTATGTTTAGGTTTGGACTCTATTTTGAAAAGAGCTGTTTTCCCCTCTCTTTAGGTGCACCCATCTTCTAGAGGATTTAAAAAAAAATACATTTTTACGATTGGATTTATAAAGAGGAAAGTGCAAGCTTCCATTTCCGTTTTTTAAAAACCTTGAGCGATTTTTTTCCCAAAGTTATTCTGATTTTTGTGAAAAAAGAAATTTAAAAAATTCCGTATAACATGAAAACAAAGAAAATTCATGAAAAACTTCAAGATAGCAAAAAATTGCGTCTGTTTTTAATGAGTGCAGAGGAATGTTTTCAGATTTTTTGTCCCAAAATTTTTTTTTCTTCATTTTCTGGGTCGGAGGTTAGATCATTCAATTACCATAACTCGAGAACTATGGGATTATTGATAAAATTTCAAGAAAGAAAAATAGTTTATTTTACTATTTTCAATACATTGGATTTTTTTTCAAATTTTCTCCCTAATTTTTTTTTCCAGTCTCAACATGAGAAAACAAAATTATGGGAAAAAAAATGTGAAAAAATTCCTCTGAACTCAACGAAAACAGACGCGCCTTTTTTCTGTCTTTAAGTTTTTCCACGAATCTTCTTTGTTTTCGTGTTATACGGGATTTTTCAAATTTCCTCTGTTTTCACAAAAAAACAGAATAACTTTGGAAAAAAAATTGCCCAACGTTTAAAAAAAAGGAAATCGTAGCTCAAACTTTCCCCTTTATGAATCCAATCGTAAAAATGGGTGCACCTGAAGGGACAAAAAAGGCGAAACGCAGTCGTTTTCAAAATAGAGTGCAAATCTAAAAACAATTTGTCAAAATAAAATGCCGTTTGTTAAATTAGTTTACGTTGATTTTCGGCGAAATTCCATAAAAAAGCGGTCCAAAGCAATCGATCAATCAATCAATCTATTTTCAATTGTCAATTTTTACGTTCATAAATTAAAATGTCTTTCCAGAAAAAAAAATCTTGAAAAATTGTTTTTGTTCGAACTCATGACTGCATATAACCCCTTAAGACTTCAAAGTAAAGACATTAAAAAAACCGGTACTCAGTAACGCCGAACAATTACAAATATTCCAAGTTTCTCCAGAAGTTCAATTAATCAAGATAATTCCATAACATTTTCGGAAACAATATTCCACACACCCACCCAATATCGCAGGATACGATGATCATCCTCAATATTTCCGTCCAAGGCCCAATACTGACCTGTTTTTTCTTGAGTCTCGCTGCCTGAAGCGCCGCTGCCAATGAATTCGTTTCCGGTGTCATATCGGTAATGGCGTTCATCATTCCCATGCACGGAGCATTTGGTATTACAGAATTGCCGTTGCTACTGCTGCTGCTATTGTTGTTGTTGTTGTTGTTGTTGTTGTTAGCGTTAGGAGCGGGCGGGGGTGGAGGTGGAGGTGGAGCAGCGGGACCACCCGTAGGTCCCATAGGAGGGGGTGGTGGTCCACTGCTGCTGATGGGATTATAAGCATTAGAATTTAACGTCGTAACGGCAGTTGCATATTGATTAATCGCGTTCGTCGGGGTACCGTAAGGATTGACAACGCTCGTTACGACATTCTGCCCGTTATTATATTGCAATTGAGAATTTTGCGGTACACCGGAAAATTGACTCGAGCCGCTTTGATACTGATTTATCGAATTACTGCTACCGTATTGGCTACCGACGTACGGTTGACCGGTACCGTTAACATTATTACCAACGTACTGTTGTCCATTGTTGTGATTCGATAAAACACCGGCCTGACTGTAACCGCTGCTCTGTCCGTTGCTCTGTCCGTAAATACCCCCGTTGGGATTTGTCCCAGCGGGATATTGCGTCTGTGTCGTTTGTGGTTGCTGTGGCTGTTGTTGTTGCTGTTGTTGTTGTTGTTGTTGTTGTTGTTGCGTATTACCGGTATATTGATTACTAGACGTGTGCGTTACGTTCGTCGGATAATTGTTGCTCGACTGATTCGTTGCGTAAATTGGCTGGGATTGCGACTGACAGGGGATACTCGATTGGGATGGCATTTGTTGTTGTTGCAGTTGTTGTTGTTGCTGTTGTTGTGGTTGTTGTTGTTGTGGTGGTGGTTGTTGTTGTTGTTGTTGTTGTTGTTGTTGTTGTTGTTGTTGTTGTTGTTGTGCATACTGTGTTATCATCATTGGAGGTGGCACGGGAGTCGAGAAGTTCATCATCGACGGTGGACACGGAGGCGCCGGTGGCGCCACCGGCGGCTGTGGCGGCGGTACCGGAGGACCCACGACCGACATTTGTTGTTGTACTATCGGCGCTGCGATAGGCACTTGCTGTAACGCCACTGGTGGCTGCGGCGCCGGTGGCGCCGATGACGTTCTGTGATGACCCGGACCTTGTTGCGGCTGTTGCTGTTGGCCTGACACTGGCGGACAACTCGGCGATATCGCACTCGGACCGTTCGTCGCTGTGGATCAAAGAAATGTTAGATTTTAGGATATTAGAAATAATCGGAGTTGTAAATAATGCATTATTTTGATAATGCATTACTGTATTCATTGCCCATTGCATAATGTGAAATGAACGAGTGTACTATTACAAAATACAAAAGTAATGGGTAATGAATGCGTGTTCCGTTACAAATAAAAGAGTAATGTGTAATGGATGCATGTCCCATTACAAATAAAAAAAAGTAATGTGTAATGGAGTGCTCCGTCGCAAATTACAATTGAAAATAAAGTAATTTGTAGTAGAGGATATTCCATTACAAATAGAAAAATTGCTGTGCTCGCATTAGAAACTTACACAATGCTGTTTCATTATTTTATTTCGCTCGAAACAAATTTGGAGTAGGTACTATTTTGCTCAAAGGTAAGTATTAATTGTTCAATTGTTATTAATTGTTCAATGAAAATAATTTGTATGTATCAAGTTTTTGTTTACTTTACTATCGTAGTGGTAAATGTAGAAACGGTTATTTCTTGGTGTAATTTTTACTCCATTCTTGAATTGTAATTTTCACAACAATGATGTCAAAATTACTCCAAAAAATTACTTTTCACAGGTGTCAGTGTATATTAAGTTAATATACACTGACACCTATAAGTTTTTCTCGAAATGCAGTTTTTACAAGAATGGAGAAAAAATTACTCCAAAAAATGTTCATACATTTACCACTGCGATAGTAAAGTTAACAAAAACTTGATACACACAAATTATTTTCATTGAAACATTAATAGACTTACCTTAGAGCAAAATAGTACCTGCTCCAAATTCTGGTAAAAACACACTAATTTGTAATGGAATATTCTCCAATACAAATTACTTTTTTTTCAATTGAAATTTGTAATGAAGCACTCATTCATTACACGTTATTATTTTTAATTCGTAATGGCACATGCATCCATTACACATTACTTTTATTATTTGTAATGGAACCTGCATACATTACACAATACTTTTTTATTTGTAATGGAACATCCATTCATTACACGTTACTTTTGTAATTTGTGTTGAAAAATGTATCCAATACACATTGTTTAAAGTAATGGGTAACGCATTACTTTTACATTACTATTTTCACAATTCTGAAAATAATTATGGAATTATGGAAATAATCTAGAATTATGAAAATTTTTAAATTAACGTAAAGGATGCCTTTCACTTTTTAGCAAGATTCTAGGGTCTGCGTAGGTGAGTTTTGGTGCACCAAAATAATTGTGACAAAATTAGTGATTATTCTTCGAAGGCTCACCTTGACTTTGCTGTGACATCCTACGTTCCTGAATTATCGCCACGTCTTCTCTGGTCATGGTCCTACGAAAAATTCAAAATTGGTTAAAAATTTATCAAAATGAACGTTTTACTTCGATTCATTTTTTTTTCTCTTTTTCTTCTCACTCGCTATCTCTCAATTGGACATAGTTCATTTATAGTTTAATGCAAAGCGGGATTAGTCAGCCAGCTAGACTAACGTATTAAAGAAAAAATGTGTTATACCTCTAGGAACCAGAGCTACCTATAAAAGATCATGAAATTATCGTATGAACCGCCTCAGCGATCAGTGTCTTTTTTTTTCTATCTATTTTTTCTCATCTATTATCAAAACAAACTTTCCCTTTATCGGGGGAAAAAAAAAAATTAATTCGATACAATATCGAGAAATTCAATTAGAACAAAAATATCTGAGCTGATTTATCAATTTTTTTTTCTTTTTAATCTTCTAAATCTTCTTTGGTTAGTACATCCATGCACTTACCCACAATTGGGCTAACGCTTATCACTAAGGCGGATATACACATTAGTATAAGTTCTGCCTTTGAAAATTATTTTCATAATAATAATCGTAATCATAATAATAATAAACACCGGAGATTTGTGCGTTTTATCCTCGTACGATACGTAATTGCACGGTTTTTTATAGCTTATCAAGTGTCTTACAGTGTTTCGTACAGTGTCTCTTATTTTTTTGTTTCTTTTTCTACGGATTTAATCATTTATCAAAACTGCACTAGAAATTTGCTCTCCATTTGTAATCCAATGGTCAAATACGAAATGTACGTGTTACAGACGCTCAAGGAATTTTCAGTATGCTCGGAGAAGCGACCCCCTTGTGCGAGACGGTGAAGGCGCGAAACGAAATAGTAATTTGGAAAAAAAAAAATAATAGTTTCAATTCATGTAATAAAAATAACACGACGATAATTTTTTTTTTCTCGATAACTACGCCTATAATCGAATCGACATCAAGATGCATGCATTCGTATTCACCGTGAAATACAGAATTTGTTAATGAAAGCTATTCGGGCGATCGCCACCCCGGTTAGACTGCGAGAAATTGACTTTTTTTAATGCCCAAAGGATTCGACATTGGGACTGATCGAATCGTTGATAAAAATCGAAAAAAAATATTCGCACGATTTTAAGCAGCAATCGAAATTAATTCATAGAATTAATTACTGATAAATTATCGATCAATAAAAATTACTAATAAATTACACAGGCCCACAAAAAAAAGTTGTGTGCGCTGGATGTCCCCACCATATTTTTCCCACGTATTTTGTCCCGCTGAACACGAATCTGAATTAGGGGTCGATGAGCAAATTCTCGAAAAAATCCATAAAAACTGATAAAAATCATGATCCAGTAATCTTTTCTGTATGATATTATTATCATGCTGTTTTTGTTTGTTTCTCTCTGTAATACCAAACAGTACTTTGCAAACATGTTAACTCACATCGTGTCTCATCTAAATCACACAAGGATGAAATAAATTTATCTTCCGTTTTTTGACAAGCTTGGGACCAGAGTTGTAAATAATGCATTACTTTGATAATGCATCACTGTATTTATTACCCATTACACTGCATAATGTCAAATGGATGCGTATTCCATTACAAATAAGAAAAAGTAATGTGTAATGGATGCATGTGTCATTACAAATAAAAAAAAGTAATGTGTAATGTATGCATGTTCCATTACAAATAAAAAGAGTAATGTGTAATCGATGCTGGACTTTTTTTTAAATTGTAATTTGTAATGGAACGTGCACACATTATACATTACTTTTTTATTTGTAATGGAACACGCACCCATTACACATTACTTTTTTTATTTGTAATGGCACATGCATCCATTACACATTACTTTTTTTATTTGTAATGGGACATGCATCCATTACACATTACTTTTTTATTTGTAATGGAACGCGCATCCATTACACATTACACATTATTTTTGTAATTTGTAATGGAATACTTGTCCAATACACATTGTTTAAAGTAATGGGTAATGCATTACTTTTACATTACTATTTTTTTCACAACTCGGCTTGAAACAAGTAACGGCAGAAAACGGTCAAAAGGGTCCGGAAATATCGAAAATTGTAAGGATATTATCATTACACAGAAAAAATTACTGGATCATGTTTTCTATCAGTTTTTATGAATTTTCTCGAGAATTTGCTCATCGACCCCTAATTCTGACTTCAGATTCGTGTTCAGCGGGAAAAAAACGGAGAGAAAAATATGGTCTGACCCCCATCACACAAAATTTTTTTTTTGGACCTGTGTTATTTATCAATAAAATTACTAATTAATTATTGATCAATAAAAATTGGTAAAAGAATATTTCTTCAGAATGGCACGAAAATATGGACTTTCGACCTGTTACAACCAATTTTCAGTTACATTCATGATCTTTTCGATAATTGAATTACACAAAAATGCCTCACTTTAATAATAAAATGAAATACTAGTAGTATTTTTTTATCCGTTAAATTTATTAAACCTAACTTTGTAAAATTGATTTCCCCATTAAAACTCTAAAAAATCTTGCAAATGATTTTTTTCTCGTCTTCGTTATATCATCGATTCGATCAATCTGCACTTCTCGATGGTCCTTCGGAAGTCCAGGAGATGTAGTTTTCTTTTTGGCATTTTTCTTTATTTTTTTTTTTTTAATTTATAGATCGGGAAGTCACCTCATGGGGGCCTCTGCTGGCGAACCGCGTGTACAGGGTGTGCAGCCGCCGACCTGTATGACGGTCGTCGTACCGTTACTAATTGACGGGTGGCTGTGGTTGGGGCTTGGGGTCGGGGGCACGGAGGAGTTCGAGGTTGTGCCACCACATCTCGTGGTAAGACGACCAAGTGACAACGAGACCCGCGATACAGATCCCATCGTGCTAATGTCTTGTGCATGAGCCTGACCTTGACTGTAACGATATATATATATATATATATGAATATATATGTGTGTCAGGGATCGGCAAAAAAAAATTACGATTTTCCATTTTTCAATCGATGTAAAATCGATAATTCGAAAAGATTGAATACCAATTGATGGAAAAATGGAAATTATCCGAAATTGTATTTTCAATTATCCAAATAATGGGTAATTGGTCGAAAAATAACATCAATTACTCAGAAAATGGGTAAGAGGTTTAACAAAAATTTCAATTATCCGAATAATTGGTAATTGGTAAAGAAATAATGTCAATTAATCATAAAATGGGTAATTGGTCTGAAAATATTTTCAATTATTCGAATAATCGGTAATTGGTCGAAAAATAATATCAATTACTCAGAAAATGGGTAATAGGTTTGAAAATATTTTCAATTATCCGAATAATTGGTAATTGGTAAAGAAATAATGTCAATTAATCATAAAATGGGTAATTGGTCTGAAAATATTTTCAATTATTCGAATAATCGGTAATTGGTCGAAAAATAATATCAATTACTCAGAAAATGGGTAATAGGTTTGAAAATATTTTCAATTATCCGAATAATTGGTAATTGGTAAAGAAATAATGTCAATTAATCATAAAATGGGTAATTGGTCTGAAAATATTTTCAATTATTCGAATAATCGGTAATTGGTCGAAAAATAATATTAATTTTTTCTGAAAAATTGGTAATTCGTCTGAAAATATTCTCAATTGCCCGAATAATCGGTAATTAGTACCAAAATCATATTATTTTTTTCAGAAAAATGGGCAATTGTTCGGAATATAATATCAATTGTTCAGAAAATTAAGTAATTGGTTTGAAAATATTTTCAATTTCCCAGAAAAAAAGTAATAGTTTATTGAAAATGTGTTTTTGAAAAAATAGGTGTGATTAGAGATATATAGATACATATCGATATTATATGTCTATTTACGTCTATATGCCCTATACATTCCTGAATATGCCTGCAAATACCTTTATATGCCGGTATATGACTGTATATGCCTGTTTTACCTCTATATATCTCTACATATCTCTTATCACTCCGATTTTCAATAAATTATCAACTTTTTTGTGAAAAATTTATATTATTTTAAAACCAACTACCAATTATTCGGATAATTGAAAATATTGTCAGACCAATTACCCATTTTTCTGAAAAATTTATATTGTTTTTCGACCAATTACCGATTATTCGAATAATTGAAAATATTTTCAGACCAATTGCCCATTTCTCTAATTAATTGATATTATTTTGAGACCAATTACCGATTATTCGGATAATTGAAAATTTTTGAGACTAATTGCCCATTTTTTGATTAATGGATATTATTTTTTTTACCAATTACCGATTGTTCGGATAATTGAAATATTTTCAAACCAATTACCCATTTTCTGAGTAATTGATATTATTTTTCAACCAATTAACAATTATTTGGATAATTGGAAATTTCTTTCTTTCCATTAACCATTGCCAGGTAATTGAAAATTTAGATTTCAAAATTATTAATTTTCAAAAAATTGATAATATTTTCCGAAGATTCGCTTGAAAATATCATTACTGCCGATCTCTGATGTGTGTGTATCAAGAAGTTTTGAAAAAATTCTCTTCCTCATTGCTTATTGCATTTCTCATCAAGATTTTCGTACCTTTTTATTGAAAAAAATTCTCAATGTCTCTCACTCAAACGGACATTTATTTCAATGCATTAAGGGGTCGTTACTTGGGAAGGTCAAAAAAATGGATTTGAAAGAAAATTCTTTGTCTCAAAAGTATTTCCTCAAAATTACTTAAAAATATGAGAACACTTTCAAAATTTATGTTGGTTTGAAAAAATTGTTTTAACGGTGGAAAACGTAAACTTTAAACTTTAAGCGGAATTATCTGAAAATTGTTTTTTTAATATCGGTGCAAATGTCGAGATTTTTTTTTAACTATTCCACCGATCAATCTCATATTTTATGAGGTTATTGTATTGCTAGAAAACTGAAATCAGTTTCATGGGAAAAATGGACTCTTGTGTTAAATTGTTGTCATTTTGGTAAAAATCCAAATTTTGACAAACTATTTGTTTAGGAACTTCGCAACTTTGCATTCTGTCATTTTGAATCCCAATTCCAAGTAAGCATAACCCCTTAAGGCAGGATTCAATTCAGTAAATAATTCAGTTATAAGAAATATTTTGTTCCAATTAAATACTTTCTTCGATATGCACGTTAGATATTTATTAGTAGAAGGAAAGAAAAGGATTGCTAAAACTTGTAATAATTATACGTTAAAAAACGTCGCAAAATTCAAATCTTGAATATTTCAACACTGATAACTTGGTAAAAAGAAATTCGCACGATCAAGTTGGAAAAAAAAGTTGTTTTTTCAAAACAATTTTTTAAAATTGAAATTATTTAAATTGTTTAAATGTATTAAATTATTTAAATTGTTTAAATGTATTAAATTGTTTAAATTGAAATTAAATTGAAATTAAATTCACATTAAATGAAATTTAAATTGAAATTTAAAAAAAACGTTCAATTTTTAATTAAAAAAAAAAATATTGTAACGAGGTTGGTAAAATTAAAAGAAAAAACGAACCGGAGTGTGAGAGCTATTTTTTAGCGCCAAGGTACAAAATTCTCAATGATCGAGCCAATAAAAAACAGCGGTTCTTCTCGATCACCGAAATGTATAAATTTACGATGGATTTTCGATGAAAAAAAAATGGAATTCGACGATAATCTTAACTCCCCTCTTTCTCGCAATGGGACCGAATGGCATCTTTTAACTTTATGATTAAAAATGAGTTGAAAGTAATGATTTCGGATTTTGAAAAAAAATCGATTGAAATGGGAAATGTTACGAATTAATGTCACGTGCATCCAGTTTTTACAAATCCAACGATCCTTGCGACTACTTACACTGGACAATCAAACGAATTCTTCCGATCGGACCCCGATTAAAGAGAAAAAAAAAAAAGTGAACAAAAAAATATTATAAAATCCTTCCACCGATTTGCCGAGAGTAAAGTGTGTCGGGGGTTGTTTTGGGAGAAAACTTTTTTTTTACGTTTTCTAGTCAACATTTTCGTTCCCCAAGGATTAATAAAAAAAAAAAGAGCTCACGCACAAGCGGAAATTTTAATTTCGAAAAAAGATTTTCCTCAACTTTTCTATTTACGTATTCTTTTCGTATTCCTTTTGTATTTATTTAGTACCAAGATGCCCCTTTTAATTGGTAAATTAACAGGAATAAAGGATGCAAAATTGTTGCAAAAATTTTCTAAAGATCATTGATAAAATCTTCCGTCCTAAGAATCCTGCGATAAACTCGCGTTGAAGAGCCAGAAATGCCCAAATTAATAATTAATTGATTTTTAATTAATAATTAATTAAAAATCGACAAATTATTTCTTCAATTTTTTCGTTGCCTGTTTTCTGCACAGACCATTTCTTGTCAACTAAAACCAGGGTCCGAATTTAACGCTCTAGAATTTGCCTCGTCCAACGTTTTGCCAATGCTAAAAAGCATTTTCGATGCTCTTCAAATTTCTTTCATTAGCCTTTTGTGGAAAATGAAATTTTCCAAGAACTAACAAAAGGAAAGAAATATTGGTTGGTTTCCATCAGGGTTGCAAGTAATGCATTACTTTTTTTAATGCATTTACACTTTCAATAACTAATAACTCTTATTTGTATTAACTATTAAATGTTAATGGTTAATGTAAATTATTTCCATCAACCATTAAATATTAATGGTTCATGTAAATTATTTCCATTACCCATTAAATATTAATGGTTAATGTAAATTATTTCCATTAACCATTAAATGTTAGTGGTTTAGGTAAATTATTTCCATTAACCACTAAATGTTAATGGTTGATGGAAATTATTTTCATTAACCATTAAATAATTTTTTTTCCTCGATTGGGTTTGGCAGCTGTCAGTATTTGTCAAAAAAGTAACTGTCCCAAAATTTGAGCTTTAAAAAAAAATTTTTAGAGGTGGCTCAAATGACTGGATTTTTTTTTCTATTTTTACTAACGATCATGATACAGAAATTTCGATTTTTCCTTGTCGCACCAAAAAATATAAGTATTTAATGAAGCAATAATTCACCCAAAATTTGGGTCCTTGAAAAAAAAAATGATAATAAAAATCTAAGTGGCCTGCACACCCATTAATTTTTTTTTTAAGGACCTCAATTTTGGGTGAATCACTGCTTCATTAAACACTTATATTTTTTGTTGCGATACGGAAAAACTGTAATTTCTATATCATGATCGTTGATCAAAATCGAAAATAATATCAAGTCATTTGAGCGACCTCTAGAAATTTTGTTTCAAAGCTGAAATTTTCTGAGAATTACTTTTTTGGCAAGTTCTAACACCATTCAAACCCAATCAGAAAAAAATATCGATTTTGACTGCATCACCCTATTGCAGGGTTGCGAAATTTTCAATGAAAAACTGATGCATTAATCATTACTTTTTTAATGACTAATGAAAATGTTAATGGTTAATGGAAATTATTTTCATTAAACATTAACATTTACATGAACCATTAACCATTAACATTGAATGGAAATAATTTACATTAACCATTAACCATTAATATTTAATGGTTAATGGCAATAATTTACATTAACCATTAACATTTAATGGTTAATGGAACTAAGTTACATTAACCATTAACATTTAATGGTTAATGGAACTAATTTACATTAACCATTAACCATTAACAATTAATGGTTAATGGAAATAATTTACATTAACCACTTACGTTAACCATTAACATTTAATGGTTAATGAAAATTATTTCCATTTGCCATTAAAAAAAGTAATGATTAATGCATTACTTTTTCATTAAAAATGTCGCAACCCTGGTTTCATATTGGTTTTCCAACTCCACCTCCTTTTCGTCCATGGAAAAGCGAAAAGCGTTTCACCGGTGAGAAAAAGGATTTTCGAAAATTCAATGGTCTCCTTTTGGTTGAAAGCAAATTTGTTCAGGTGAAGGCTGAAATCTGACAAAAATTTTAGAATGCTCTTTGACCTTGGTACAACCGTAGAAAATATTATGAACGGAAATTCGAGCCCATGAAGGTCGGACGTTGGTTGAATTTACAAGAAATAGCCTATATTTGTGTATTTGCCCAATTTTAAGGGCCATTTTTTTGTCTTTGGCAAATTCCGTTACCAACCTGTAACCCATGTCCTCGTCGTATTGCGCGGTCATTTGTGGTGGTTGCTGCTGGGATTGCTGTTGCTGAGGAAGTTGTTGCTGAAGCTGTGGCTGAGGTTGCTGTTGCTGAGGATAAACCGGCTGCTGTTGCGTTGCCGGCGTGACCGACGGACCGAGACTGCGTGATATGTTGCTTCCATTGCTCAGCACCTACGTGACAAAAAAAAATGAAATTAAAAAAAAAAAAAAAAACGTTCAATTGAACCATTAGCTTCCATTGAACGTTCCAAACCCAAAGAGCAGCTCGATGAGTGATCTTGTTAATGCAAGATCGCTCCTCTTTTCAGACCCCCCCGATGATTAATTTACGATTATGTGGGAGTCAAACGCAAACGCAATTGTTTCAACACTTTTTTTTGTTTCCTGTGAGAAGCAGTTTTTGTCCCACGACCAATGAAAACACACTTTCAGTTAATTCTTGGAATTTTTGGAAAAACAATTTTAGTCTCATTGTCTGATCAAGATAAGGGATCATGTTTAAAAAATTGAGGAACTTGTTTATTCAGATGATCATCTTCTTTATAAATTGTTTTTTGTAAGGAATGTAATGGAATTTTTTTATGTAGTTGAAAATTCAACGGTTCAGCTGAACGAAAAATTGACTTTCTTCATTGTCTAAAAGAATTAATTAATTAATCGATATGACCTTGTCAATTTTTGAACAAGTATTGTGACCGAACTATCGGTCGGAAAAATCTCAAAAAATTACAGATCATCCTTCAAACATTCCAGTTGATGTGTTAAAAATTAGTTTATGAAAAATCAAACGAGTATACATTCAAAAAAATTAGTAAAGAAGAAAAACGAAAATTAGTCGTGGGGTCGTTTTGACCCCATGTGACCACGGAAGGTTACAAAATTCTTAGATTTTTTGTTCTAAATTTTGAGTACATATTTTTTTTTCGAAAAATAAATGTATATGGTTTTTAAACATTTTCCAAAAAATTAACAATCTTAAAGTCTGAACCCGTTTGTAGCAGGTCTCATTAAATTTAATATCAAATATCCTGGTGACGTTATTCGAGTCGCGTTGAAATCTCGGCACTAATTGCTCAAATCGCGAGCGAGTGAGAATTTCAGATTTTTTTTTTAATGAAAAATCGTTCCACTTTTAAAATTGCTGCATGAATTTCCATTAAAAACCTGCACAAAAATAAGAATTTACTGCTCTAATTGTGGAATAATGTCTTGGAAAACCTTTCAATTATCCGCTGTCGAAAAAATAAACAAAATAAAATATTATAATTTTATAAACTATAATAATGACTATTCGATATTTAACCCTTAATAATCACACCTCGAAATAATTACCCAAAAGTCATTGTGGGGTGAAATTCACCCCAATAATTTTGCAATGTGATAAATTATTGAAAAATTCAAAAAAAAAAAAAAAAATACTGCAATGTAATTTCAATCAGAGTTGTGAAAATATTCATGTAAAAGTAATGCATTACCCATTACTTTAAACAATTCGTATTGGACAAGTTTTCCATTACAAATTACAAAAGTAATGTGTAATGGATGAGTGTTCCATTACAAATTAAAAAAGTAATGTGTAATGGATGCGTGTTCCATTACAATTAAAAAAAGTAATCTGTAATGGATATATGTCCCATTACAAATAAAAAAAAGTAATGTTTAATGTATGCATGTTTCCATTACAAATAAAAAAAGTAATGTGTAATGGATGCATGTTCCATTACAATTAAAAAAAGTAATGTGTAATGGATACATGTCCCATTACAAATAAAAAAGTAATGTGTAATGGATGCATGTGCCATTACAAATAAAAAAGTAACGTGTAATGGACGCGTGTTCCATTACAAATACACATTACTTTTTTATTTGTAATGGTACATGCATCCATTACACATTACTTTTTTATTTGTAATGTCACATGCATCCATTACACATTACTTTTTTTATTTATAATGGCACACGCGTTCATTACACATTACTTTTGTATTTTGTAATGGTACACTTATCCATTTAACATTATGCAGTGTAATGGGTAATAAATACAGTAATGGATTATCAAAATAATGCATTATTTACAACTCTGCTTTCAACTCTTTTCTACACGATCATACCGATTATTTTCGAAAAGTGTGATTTTAAATATGCAAAGAAAAATTCCATTTTCCCGAATTTTAAGGAAGGTTTTCCAGGTCAAAAAACGGCTGGGGTATATTTCACCCAGTGTGACTATTAAGGGTGAAAAAATCCTCAAATATCGAAACTTGTGCGAGACGTATATATACATTTTTTCTTAAATAGAAATGAAATAATGAACTTACATCGAGTGCTTGGAGCATCGCACGTGCGAAAGCATCTGCGTCGTCCTTGCTCGAAAAATTGAGACCGTAAACTTGTTTATTATCACGCCACTGATGAAACGTACCGGTCGCCTGATTGTACTTCAGTCCCTTGAGTATAGCACAATTTATCACTATCTCGTGATCCTGTAATTTTCTTCCGACAACGCGAAACGTATTGTTCACGAGATGATGATAAAGCTGAACTTTCGATAGTCCCGACGACGTTCCACTTGGTATCCATTTTTTATTGACATCGTCGTAGACCATCACCGATGCGCGGGCTGATGATATGCTCACTTCGCTGTTGACAAAAGTTTAAAAAAAATCATTATTATAAAGCATTTGAACAAATTAACGACTATGAAATTCGAAAAAAAAATTTAATTTTAAAAAAGGCTTATTTTCGGGATTAAAATTTTGAATTATATCTGATTTACAATATACATAATAGATTAGTAAAATTAATTATAGTAAACAATATTTTCCAGCACAGTCAGTGATCTACTAATTTATTTTTTCATTAAAGAAAAAGCACTGTGAAATGAGGAAGTAATGTGCAAATCATGAATTTACACATTACTTCGTAATTTTTCACCAAATGACTCGACAGATATGTAGTTAAATTCTCCCTTCCTTGTAAGACTCATCTTTTAAATGTTTTTTCGATCATTTTTCAAAGACTTATCATCTGAGGCCCGAATTTTAAGTTCCTAAGATCTATCCTAGGATCGATCTTAAGATCAAACTCAAGATCAAACTTTCCATTGAACTCAAGTTGGAACTTAAGTTAAATCGTAATATGAATCTTAAGTTTCACTTGAGTTTCATTATAAGTTCATACTTAAGTTCAAACTTTAGTGCGAATTTGAGATCGATCTTAAGTTGAAATTTAAATTAAATTGTGTTAAATTGGGTTTAGTTTGGACTTAAAATCTATCTCAAGTTCGCACTAAAGTTTGAACTTAAGTATGAACTTATAATAAGACTCAAGTTCGGACTAAAGTTCGAACTTAAGTATGAACTTATAATAAAACTCAAGTTCGGACTAAAGTTCGAACTTAAGTATGAACTTATAATAAAACTCAAGTTCAAACTTAAGATTTATCTCAAGATTCAACTTAACTTCGATCTTAAGTGAAAACTTGAGTTAAATGGAAAGTTTGATCTCGAGTTCGATCTTAAGATCGATCCTAAGATAGATCTTAGGAACTTAAAATTCGGACCTGAGACTCTCGAGCGATTCTTTGAAAATTCAATGCCAACTATCCTTCTCTTCTAGAGCATACAAAAAAATTAAATTTAATCATTAAGTTGGCCGTTTACAAGAACTTTATATATACTATTTTTTTCGTCTAAGCTCATTAAATGATGCCCTTCAAACTTAATAGTAAAGCCCGAATTCTAAGTTCCTAAGATCTATCTTAAGATCAAACTTTCCTTTCAACTCAAGTTGAAACTTAAGATAGAACTTAAGTTCCAATTAAAAATAAATCTTGAGTTTGAACTTAAGTATCATTGTAGAAAGATCATCTTAAATTGGAACTTAAGTTCGATCTTAAGTTCCAACTTGAGTTCAATCTTAAGGTAGATCTTAAGATCAATCTTAAGGTAGATCTTAAGATCAATCTCAAGGTAGATCTTAAGATCAATCTCAAGGTAGATCTTAAGATCAATCTCAAGGTAGATCTTAAGATCAATCTTAAGGTAGATCTTATGGTAGATCTTAAGATCAATCTTAAGGTAGATCTTAAGATCCATCTTAAGTTCCAACTTGAGTTTAATCTTAAGGTAGATCTTAAGATCAATCTTAAGGTAAATCTTAAGATCCATCTTCAGGTACATCTTAAGATCAATCTTAAGGTAGATCTTAAGCTCACTCTTAAGATCTTAAAATTCGGGCCTAATTATCCTTGTGGTATTTAGGATATTTAGGTTATTTAGGGTATTTGTGCAAAACGTTGGAACTATCGAAAGCTGCAATATCTCAAAAGTTGGAGTAATCACAGGAATTTGGGGCAACAGAGTTTCCCTTATGAGCAAGCAGAAGGACACCTATTTAGATATATTGTACAAAGTTAAAATTAAATTCGTTAAAAAAATTAAGTTTTTATTTTACTTTTTTTATTTTTCAAAATTACTTTTCGAGTAATGAAGAACTGTTTGTAAAAAAAAATCAGTTTAATGAGCTTTTGGGAACTCAACCCTTTTTTTAAACCAATTTATACGGAAACGTTTAGTTATCGATCGAGCCAGGAAATATTGGAAAATGGTAATTAACAGTTAAAAACATCAATTTCCTGTAAATGAGGACGTTTTTTCTTTTTCCATGATAAAACAAAATGTTTATTAAATGAATCGAGGTACGTTAAAACTAGAGAGACCTAGGAATTACTCTATGACAAATGCTCGAGCGAAAGCTTCGTACATTGTCGTTAAAGATAATCAGAACTTCCACATTATCTAAACGGGGTTTGTCATTGAAACAGCCAGATCTAACCCACTTGCCAATGAAGCGTATAGTGTTTCTCTCTGGCGTTACATTAGACTGCAGGATGGGAAAAAAACTTTATGATCGACAGTAGCGTTAAAAAGCCCAATTATCTTTTTGCTCAAACGTAATTGAGACGAGTAAGTAAATTGAAGCTCCATTAACTTAATTATGGAATTCGACGAAAACAAAAAAAAAAGTCTTTCGCAACGACTGGAATTTTTTTCCCCATAATTTGTTGTATTCCCACGTGGCTCATAATTGCAAAGATGCGAAGACATTATTTCAACTGTCAAGACTTTTTTTAAAATCTCAGTTTTGAAAATGTTGACTGGAAAATTTTTATTTCAAATAATTTCTTATCGAAACTCTCATCAAATCTTGCATTTCAATTGTTTTTTTTAAGGCTCAAAGTGGAACAAAAAAATACTTGTACTAAATTTTTACGAAACGTCAAGACAATGCTTTAAAAGTATTGTGAATTTAATATTCCAGCGCCGCAAACTCAAAGAACTCGAATTAAAAATGTACTTGAAGTTTCGGACTTTCAGTTGAACGAAAAATCAGAAAAAGTATTGATTTAATGAAAAGTTAGAAAAGCTTGCGAATAACTTAGTGAATAATAATTGCGGAAATTCAAAGATATTTTAAGAATTATTTCCAAAGTGTTAATAAAGTCTCAAAATTGTCCTTTAAAAGTTCATTTGAACGTTCGGAACTTCAAGTCCATAATTAAAAAGTGAGCTCGCCTGGAAAGTATTATGCAAATTATCAGCGAAACTTCCGCCATTAGGCCTTTGTATACGAAGTTGTTAATTATTATTTCCCACCATAAGAAATTCGTTTTGATCGAGACAGGAAACCGCGAGATATTTACCGTAACTTCCGTATTCTCGTGCATGAGAAATCAGAACGAAACTTATAAAAATGGTTTGCAAAAATTTCGTCTTCGATATTTTCGAAAAATGAAAAAAAAAAAAAAATAACTGAAAAAATTCGATTCTCAAAACCGTTACTTTGAATTATAACACTAACTAAATATTATGAATATGATTTCGGTGGAAAAAAGTTTCTTCAATTCTTCAAGAATTTTCCTAATTTGCGAACTTTTCAAGACGTTTATAGAGGTTCTTATTTGACTTTTGAATCGTTTTAAAATAAGGAAACTATCTCATTTCTGAAATTACAAACTGAAGGAGTTGAGATGAAATTTTTTTTTGCTAAAGTCTCATAATTTAGAAATACATTATTTTCTTTAATCCAAAAATCTAATTTTATTATTCATTCAGGAATAATTAATTTGTAAATTTACTTTAGCGTATAACATTATTTTTTTTTACTCGAGTGCAAACTAAATGAGTATTTCTCGAATCAATTCGTGAATTTCCTGCATGAACTAATTTTAATTAACTAATTTTTAATTTTTCTCATTTTTTCAACAGAAAGAAAAATCGTATGGACTAAAATATTTGGAGCAATTTTTCATCGACTAATTTAGAAAATGAGAACTTATTATATTTATATTCATTGTATAATCTTATAATGAAAAAATAAAATTTTCAAATTACTCAAAATGGTTATAGCTTGTTTTTTTTAATTGGAATTAGAATAATCACAACATTTTTCAGAAAAAATACAATTACCCATAATAATGGTAATTTTTTACAGAAAAATTACAAACACTCAGAATAATTATAACCTTTTCTACAAAAAAAACAATAATTACTCGGAGCAATTCTAATTTTTGTTCAATATATGACAATGACTCAGGAATAATTGTAAACCAAATAGTAATTAATTATTCAAGTCATTTTTTGTTACTTAAGGGGGCGTTCTGGTCTAGAATTTGGAAAAAATCATTTTTTTTTGCATATTCTTAAAGTTCTTTTTTTTAATTTCATATCGGATCAAACCAGCATGCCTCTTTTTTTACCCCCAACTTTACCGGCTTAAAACTTATTTGGTTCTTTTTTTTCGAAATTTTTTTTGTTCATTGTCAAAATAATAATAAATATGTTGTAAAAAAATGGTGCTAAAAATATTTTTTGTTTTTTTTGTATCGAGCTCGACAAAACGCTCAAAATGTATGTTTCTGGACCAGTGATCGGCAGTATCAATTATTTCGTCAACGATATTGATTTTATTAATCATTTTTTCGAAAAATTAATAATTGGTAAAAAAAATATTTCCAATTCTTTATAAAAATTCGTAATTAGCGGAAAAAAAATTAGTAATTTTTCTAAAAAATTAGTAGTTAGTAAGAAAATACTTGCAATTTTTTCAAAAAAATTAGTAATTGGTGACAAAATATTTATAATTTTTCTAAAAAATTAGTATTTAGCGAAAAAATATTTATAATTTTTCTAAAAAAATTAGTAATTAGCGAAAAAAGATTACTAATTAATTTAAAAAAAACAGTAATTTATAGAAAAGTATTGTGTATTTTTACGTACTTATGTGTAGGAATTGAATCATGGTTATAAGCTCAAACAACTCTATTCAAAAAGTTGTTTTATTTTTTATAATAACTAGATCTTTTGAATATTTCACACATTAGTATTTATTGTATCAAATGTCATACGATATCACACAAGTTATTATTAATACGAATATTTAATCAGTACCTATTAAAAAATACATTATTAATTTTTATTTTATTTATTACTTTTTCCAAAATTAATACAACATTTCTTCACAAATTATTGATTTTTTTGGTTATTTAGCAATATCTTTCTCGCTAATTACTAATTCTTGGAAAAAATTAGTCATATTTTATCGTTAATTACTCATTTTTTGGAAAAATTAGAAATGTTATGTCACTGATTACTTATTTATTAGAAAAATTAGTAATACTTTGTTACTAATTACTAATTTTTTATAAAAATTAGTAATATTTTTTTGCTAATTACTAATTTTTTAATAAAAATTAGAAATATTTTGTCACCAATTACTAATTTTTAGAAAAATTAGTAATATGATCCCGCTAATTACTAATGTTAAAAAAAAATTAGTAATATTTCTTTGCTAATTATTAATTTTTCGAAAAAATTGGATAATAAAAATATAGATTTTTTTTTGCCGATCACTGCTCTGGACCAGAATACCGCCTTAATTATTAATTACACAAGTAATCCAACTCCGCGGGTTGGAGTCGAAAGATTCTCTCTGTCTGTCTCTTTCTTAAATACCCCCACGAAGAATATTAGAAAAGCACCGTTCTTAGCGAGGGTCGATGGCGAAGGGTGGGGGGTGTGGCTAGAGGGATGAAATAGGGTGAGAGAGGTGAAACTACGAGGAACTAGGCGAGCCGTGCAAAAGCGAGGCACCCCTCACACGAATAGTTCGTTGGAGCGTATGTGTCCCAGGTCACTTTATACATGAGCTACATATACACAAACATTAGGGTGGTCCTTATTTAGGGCTCGGACGATTTTTTTTTCAGACGCTCCCCAAATCGACTCCAAATAATTCAATGACAATACCCTAATTTTTCACATTTTTATCCACACTCTAACGCCTCCCACCAAGAGGGTAGATTTCCTCATTTGAAATACACTTGTTTCGGCCATATTCTCAGGATATATTTTATTCCAAGGGTAATAATTTTTTTTTAAATCTGTAACTGCAAGATTTTACTGTTCATTGGTGTTACTATTCGAGGAAAAATTCACATTATCATACGGTTCAATTTAGACGAATTGCAATTCGTCTAGATTGACCCGTATTAGAATTTTAGACGAAGTGCTATTCGTCTAGATTGACCCGTATGATAATGCGAATTTTTCCTCAAATAGTAGCACCAATGAACACCAAAATCTTAAAGTTACAGATTAAAAAAAAAATTATTACACTTGGAATAAAATATATCCTGAGAATATGGCCGAAACACGTGTATTTCAAACGGGGAAATCTAACCTCTTGGTGGGAGGGGTTAGAGTCTGGATAAAAATCTGAAAAAATTAGGGTATTGTTTTTGAATTATTTAGAGACGATTTGGGGGGCGTCTGATAAAAAATTCGTCCGAGCCCTGAATAAGGACCACCCTAATATATATACATATAAGCTCCGACGATGTTGTATTCGGTTACCATCACGGTGAGGTACCTTACGCGATTCATGACGTTATATATACCCTCTGAACCTTCTGAGCAGCATAAAAGGAATGGTTTTTAAAGAAAAGAAGAAAAAAACATACACGACCGGACGAGGACGTTGATTTGAATTGGACAGATGGTATTTCAACTCCTGTAAGGGAATTGACGTGGAGCTGGAGACAAAAATTTTTTTTCCACGTCTCCAGCGTTGAATAAAAGGCCACAAGCATACTTTTTTCGACTCTGCATTCAGGATTCTGTATTTTGGTGATTCAAGTTATTCTTAAATTAACAAAATACCGAAAAATTAAGGGCAATGCTCACATAGCATGAAAGAAAAACCTAGCCCATCAATTTAATATTTCGAGTGATAAAATAAATAAATAAATAAATAGAAAAAAATAAATGGAATAAAAAAAAAATTCTTTAATGCAGTATTGGGATTTTTTATATTGGTAATTTGAGCAACGATTTGAATGACTGAACTTCGAAACTGCGGAGTTTGGTTTGGAAGAAACAATTTAAGCAGTCACGCTCATATATTGATCGGAAAAAATTGTCTAGATACATCAATCTGCCTGATGTTTTTTTTTTGTACGACGAAAATAATTTATTCCACTGAAGAAATACAACGAAGGTCCGTCTTTCAAGGAAAAAATTATACCCAAAATTTTATACAAAACAACACTTGAAAAAATTATACGTCTCTCAGGTCTAAGCTATAAAAAAAAAAACGTTGGAATTGCTTACTTTTTTACAAAAAGGAAATAAAAAGCGCGAAATACCAAAACTCCAATACAGATCTATAATTTGCATTTCCAAACAAAAAATCGTGAAAATAGGTTTTTTCGTCTAATTAGGTTTAAATCCTTGAGAAGGTTCATCATGGTACCAACTAATGCCCGGTTTTTTCGTATAAGGTTGAAAAAGGCTATAATCTACGTCGTTACATATTATGTAATTCAAATAATATCATTAAATGTAATTCAAAACCTGTATGTGTAATTATTCATTTTTGTATACGTCTTGTAATAGCAAAGTTATAAATAACGCATTATTGTATTCATTACCCATTACAATGCATAATGTGAAATAGACAAGTGTACCATTACAAAATACAAAAGCAATGTGTAATGAATGCGTATTCCATTACAAATAAAAAAAGTTATGTTTAATGGATGCATGTGCCATTACAAATAAAATAAAAATGTGTAATTGATGCATGTCCCATTACAAATAAAAATAGTAATGTGAAATGGATGAGTGTTCCGTTCAAATTACAATTGAAAAAAAAGTAATTTCTAGTGGAGAATATTCCATTACAATTAGAAAATTCTCCACTACAAATTACTTTTTTTTCAATTGTAGTTTGTAATGGAGCACTCATTCATTACACGTGATTTTTTTTAATTTGTAATGGCACATGCATCCATTACACGTTACTTTTGTAATTTGAAATGGAAAACTTATCCAATACGCATTGTTTAAAGTAATGGGTAATGCATTACTTTTACATTACTATTTTCATTAATAGTTTGTATTCAATTTCATCACGATGTTTTTTTTCAACCAGATTCAGTCAGATTCAGTATTAACATTGTGATAACAGTAATCTGAAGCTTAACTCCCAAAAAATCGGCATCATTCGAGACAAATTAACTCATTCTGAATCTTGCAAGTACTTGATCGATTTTACAAAACCGTACAAACGTTCCTTAGACATTTTTTTGTCAATTCTGCAATTTTCTTCCAAAACTCTTTGTTAATAATTGCAGATTTGATGTTAATAGACGGAAGGAACACCGAGACCCATGAAAACTCCAAATTTTCAAAGGTGAAATTTTCAAAAGTGACTTTATAATCAACTTGTTCATCTTGCAAGTACTTGATCGATTTTACAAAACCCTACAAACGTTCCTAACACATTTTTTTTGTCAATACCGCAATTTTCTTCCAAAACTCTCTACCAACGATTGCAAATTTGATGTAAATCGCTGTAAGCAACACTGAGACCCACAAAGTTTACTTGGAAAATCTGTTTTTCTTCATATCTCACAAACGAGGTATCCTCGGGTCTTGAAATTTTGGGAAATGACTTTTCAGATACTGATGACTGTATTGAGATTTTCCAATCAATATCTGTTTGTCAATTCGTCGACCAGATGAAACTCCTCAAGGAAAAAGCTTTCGATATCCGTTGTTCGTTCGTTGACGACGCTGCCAGACGTTTGTCGTATGGCTTCCGCCACCTTGAGTCATCCGATACGAATTGCATGCTGGGGAGAAGCATATGGTTAATTGAGCGGGGTTGTAAGCTGACACGTGGGACACACCAACTCTATCACTCTCTGCCTCTCTCTCTCTCTCTCTTACTCAAATTGTAACCACCATCATTATTATTATGTTATTTTTACTGTAATTACTAATGTTCTACTATTTCACTATTACTACTACTATTATTATTATTTTTGCATGTTGTATTTTGATTATTATCCACATTATTGTATCATTTTGTTATTAACATTTGCCTAAGGTTTACCATGGCATAAATCTCTCTCTCTCTCTCTCTCTCTCTCTCTCTCTCTCTCTCCCTCCCCCTCTCTCTCTCTCTCACACACACATACACACACACTCTCTCTCTTTCTCACTTCGTTCTTGCGTGACTTTGCAATGTTTTTGCTAGAAAAAAGCCCATGAACATTTCGCACTTGTGACTTTGAGATGTGACGCATTGAGATCTTTCTTTCTCTATCCGCACCCCAACTTTATCGGGACGAAATAAAGAATGCGAGAGAAAAAAAAAATGGGAAACTCGCAATCTCGCAATTCTCGCGTGACGATAAGCAAAGGTGCGTCGAAAGCAATCGGTGAATTCTCATGACGACGCAATCGACGACTCATGTATGTTGACCTTGTTGCCTGAATCACCGTGAGACACTTTTTTGTGTCCTGAAGCGATTCCTGACTCAGATTAAAAAAATATACGTATGAACATTTCCATGAAAATTTGGGCATCCGAGAAATGATTGTTCTTTAAAAATTTGCTAAACGATCATTTTTAACTAAAATATCCCAGAATCGGAATTTTGTACCGAAAATTATAGAGACAAGAAATTAATTTTACTGTCATCTACGATATTTAAAAAATGGAATATTTTTTGAGCAGTTCAAGTCCCATTTTTGAGTAAAATGAAAACAGAATATTTTTTTATCAAGATCCCTTTGATATTAATATCATTTATTATTTTTCATAATCGGTAGATGACAAAGAAATTTCATAAAAATTTTAGTGGTGGAGAAACCTTTAACTTTATGACATATTTTGCTAACAAAAAAAATTTTATAAGTTATGTCGGCATTTCGAAATGGCGGATGTTTCCACGGTAAATCGTGTAATTTATTAATCAATAATTATTTTGTAAAAATTATAGCGATCAATTACGAGGAAAGAATATTATTGTTTGTGTATTGTGAAAATTTTTACTCAGGAATCATAATCATAAATTTATTATCAGGAATTATAACGATTACTGCAAGATTTTTTTTTACTTCAAATTAGCTTGAATTTTTGAAAAAATGTGATTGGAAAAAATGGCGGATCTATCTGGGGTATGATGACATGGATTATTTTTAATTGTTTTATCTAATAGGAAATTAAGCGTTGATAAATGCTGATTTTTTTTTTAATTTTACGGTTGAGTAATTCGTGACCATTCTTTCGTGTCTATCGACTCGATACATTTTATCGAGGAGTTGTCTCGAAATATTATAATAGCAAACGCTGTCGGGGGATACCGATTACTTCGTCCGTGAGCCCGATATCAACTTCCTGCAGGGATATATATATATATATATATATATATACATATGTGTGTGCATTATGGGCAGATGACACAGTCAGGTCCCAATTGAATAATATTTTCCATGTGATCTACGCGAGTATTTTACAATGTTACAGGAAATGATAAATAGAACAGTTGGAATGGAAAATGATTGGTTAATATTTGTTGCTAGTCAGTGCTTTTACGCTTCTCGTGTGTAAAAGGTTTTGTCGAGATTAAAAAATAAGAATGTGCAGAATGCCCCGAATGGAAATCGATTTTTTTTTTTAATTTCAATTTTTTCAACAAACAAATTTTTTTAATTTTATCACAATAATTATTTGAACTTGCTAATTTATTTAATAAATTTTTACATCCCTGCTATCATGTTTAAAGGGAGGATAAATATCAATACTGCAAATGAAAATTGTCATCCAAACTCTATCGCTGAATGGAAATATATAAAATTTTGTCAATTAATTCAAATTGGGAATATAATAATTTGCAACAAATAATTTAGAAATAATGTCTGTTGATAAGGATTCCTGATTTAACGACAAATGCAGTTCCTTTTTTTAATTCGCTGTATTACTTATTGTTCTGGTAAAACCTTAGCGGAGCTGTCTCTGAACAATAATTGTGTACTAATTGTCAAAATCCCATTGATTTTCATTCAGTAATTACAGGTAAAGTTTTGATGAGATATTTGAGGTTAATATAGGAGTTTAACTTATCCTTCAATAGTTATACCCAGTCAAGAAGGTCAAATTATCACTTTAAAAAAAAACATCTTTTGGCATTACGTCATCTCATTTAATAAAAAAAAAACAAACATAAATATAATATTTTTGCAAATCCCAATAATTTCCCTTTAAGATTTCTGAAAACCCACAAAAATTTTCAAATATTGAAATATATGTACAATCAGCGAATCGATCAATGAACTTGTCGTCGAAATAATAAATTTTTAGCTTTTGTAATGATTTTTCACATATTCTCTTAATCTAAAGTTGAATGATCTCACCGATATTGATAAATTGTTCTTAAAACATTTTTATATAAATTTTTTTTTTAAGTTTTGATCTCTAAACTTTTCATTTTGCTAAAGGTCAAGTACAGTATTTATTAAGGTTGAATATGTCATAACATATAAGAATATTCATGACTTTTCAGGTCATTGGACACCGTATTATATTTTATGATGTTGACGCTGCAGCGTTGGAACGAAAATCATTTTTCTTCTTCATTTCAAGTATTGTTTACCTTTTTTTATCTATTTAGAACCTTAAATCGTTAATAGAGACTCCAAAACACATTTAAACCATTTTTCACTTTGAAAACACATCGTTAAGGGTTGTTAATTGCAAATAGAACCTGTTGTCGTTGCATTTCAACGTTGCAAAGTTAAACATCATTATATATTTGGAAAAAATATGAAGTTTTCTTCCGATACTATTTGAAATACCAAAAACCTGTAGAAATATATAATTGCGATATAGCAGAAAGAAAAAAATGGCAAAAATATACATTTTCCCACTCAACCGACTAATTGTAAGTACCTTTATGGCCCAAATTTCACGTCATAAGTTCTATCTTAAGATCAATATTAAGATTAATCTTAAAGGCAAACTTTCCATCGAACTTAAGTTCCAATTTGAAATGAATCTTAAGTTTGAACTTAAGTGTCATTACAACTTTATACATAAGTTCCAACTTTAGTGCAAACTTTTCATCAAACTTAAGTTCCAATTTAAAATGAATCTTAAGGTTGAACTTAAGTGTCATTACAAATTTATATATAAGTTCAAACTTTAGTGCAATCTTTAGTTCATCGATCTTAAGAACAAGCTTAAACTGGGTTTGAAGTTTGATGTTAAAATCTATCTTGAGCTTGAACTTAAGTTCAATCAAACTTCTTTCATCGCGTCGCTCAACTGTGCTTTATTTCTGCGCTCATATATTGATATAAAGTTCTGACATTATTTGTCAAAATAATTATGTTCGATCGAACTTAAGTTCAAGCTCAAGATAGATCTTCACCCTTCGTCTATACACTGAAATTTTGGGACACCGTCTGTACTCTGGGTCGTTTAAGTCCTTCTAATGTTTTTTCTTAAAAAAAACACATCGAAATTTCTTTAAAAAGTTCTGAATTACTTTTATAACATTTTTTTCCATCATGCAATTATTTATTTAACCATTAATAGTGAACAAATTTTTTTTACAATTTTTATAATTCCAGAGATATTTGATTTGCAAATTTGGCTTGTGCCTTAAAAGACCCAGTGTACAGCCGGAGAGTTATCAAACGTCAAAACAAATTAAAGTTTGAACTTAATATATCAATGAACTGAAGTTTGCACTGAAATTTGAATTTAAGTATGAACTTATAATTACACTCAAGTTCAAACTTAAAATTTATCTTAAATTGGACTTAAGTTCGCTCTTAAGTTCCAACTTGAGTTCGATGGAAAGTTCGATCTTAAGATAGAACTTATGTCTTGAAATTCGGACCTAAAATATCTATAGCAGGGCGTGTGCGTCTATTTAGCAAAAGCAATATTTCCAAGCAATATAATAGAAAAGCCGGTTCCCATAATCATGTGACTCAGCTAGGACATCGCTCGCGTGATATTTCGACCTCAAAAGGGGGATGTTCGTGATCAAGGGTGGCAAACTAATAAAATTTCGGAATGCTCCCCCAAAATAAATCGACTTTGAACCCCCATTGTCCGAAATTCGTTTTCCCCGAGTATCTCGTCAAATTCCATCCAAAAAATCTCTCGATTAATTGAAACGCGCGACGTTTTCTCATATTCATCTTTAAAAAAAACAAAAAAAAACAAAAAAATTACACAACGTGTTTTTCCAACAATAGCAAAACCCAGGCGATTCACGCGCGAGACGTCACGCGCACTTCCGGTATTATGTCAAATGACGTTTGCATTAGAATTGAAAAATATTTTTTAAAAAGTATCACTTCCGGTTTCGCGTTTCATTTCTTCACTTGAAAATTTCGGATTTTCATTCACGGATCATCTATTTTAATTCAAACGCCGCTTTGTCACATTAGAAGTGTATTAAAAATGCAATAGATTTTCCTCGAAACGTCAAAAAGTGGTCTTTTTCGTACGGAGGATTAAAATGGCATCGAGATGCTCGAGAATGACGAAAAAGCGCACGAAAACGTTGAATTTGACAGATGTAAACAAAACTCGGAGCTCGCGGAATAATAATAATGGTATTCTGTCAAAAATCGTTACCCAGCCATGCCGCGATCACTTTGTATATCTATATATATATATATATATATATATATGTCTTCTCCGTATCTCCGTCTCACTTCACACAGAGTCAATCCCCCGAGAAAAACGCCTTACTCCCCGCCGCCTCTTTCCGGCCCTGTGCGTTTACTTTACGCGACCCCACGTTGGACAGAAATATCGAGAAAAAGGCGCACGAAAAAAAGAGCCCTCGAATTGCGAACGAAAGAGCCAAAGTATAGAAGGAGCAGCAGCGTTCGAAAGTCGAAACGCCGCCGCGACCATCGCTATAAACAATGGGCGATGCGTGTGAAAGATTTAAGGAAAAAAAAAAGAGGAATCGTATAACGCAGAGAAAAAGGCAAAAGCCGTGTTACTGCGGCTTCTTTCGCGAGAAAGTTCCCTTCTTCGTTTTTTCGTCTCTCTCTCTCGCTCTCTCTTCCTCTAAATCGTATATATTCGTTTACTCACGTCGTCATGTTAGCTGGGCCCTCGGTCGAGTGCTATGACCTCATGCAAACCGAATTTCTACTTCTGCACAATAATACCTCGCCCAGTCCATTAAAACACGCGAGATTCGGACACGATTTACGATAATACGACATAAATAATAACGTCACTAACACCACTGTGACACCACCCTACTTCTTCTTCTGCACATCTGGCCGGCCATATTGCCGGAGCCGAGGAAATATCTTCGCTATATACTCCCCCGAGTGTGTTCCGAAAGAAACTACACGACTGTCCGAGTTCCATACGAGAGGGGAAATGTCGCGCGGAGAAACAAAGCGCGCTCTGCTTTACCGACAGCGCGAGAATTTTACGGCTGGCGCCATCTAACGGCGATACGGAGAAGCCTGTTGTATTTTTCCCGCGCAATTTCAAATTCGTCGTTGTGTAGTTTGACATTTGAGACTTTATACGGAGTATTGCAGATTATTATAGGTTAGAAACCTCCAGTTTTATGTGGCCAAAAAGGCCGTTTGTCTATGTTTAAAGGAACTGTTGAGAATTAACAGAATCAGGCCCGAATTTTATGATGTTAAGTTAAAACTTTCCATCGGACTCAAGTTGAAACTTAAGATCGAATTTAAGTTGAATCTTAAGTTTGTACTTGAGTGTCATTATAAGTTCAAACTTTAGCGCGAACTTCAGATCGATCTTAAGTTCAAACCTAAGTTTGATCTTAAAGTTCATCTTGAGCTTAAACTTATGTTCGATCGAACTTCTTTCATCGCCTTTCTCGACCCTGTTCTTAATTTTTTCCGAAGCTTTTTTTTCTGCAGGCTCTAGCACTTCATTGTATTTTTTTTTTTAAATGTCTAAGGCTAGAATTTTAAGATCTTAATATCTATTTTAAGATCGATCTTAATATCTATTTTAAGATCGATCTTAAGATCAAACTTAAGATCAAACTTTCCATTGACCTTAAGTGTCATTATAAGTTCATGCTCAAGTTTAAACTTTAGTGCGAACTTTAGATCGATCTTAAATTCAAACTTAAATTTTGTTTGAAATTTGATCTTAAGATCCATCTTGAGCTTGAACTTAAATTCGATCAAACTTCTTTCATCGCCTCCCTCGACTGTGTTTTTCGACATTAGTTGTCAAAATAATTAAGTTTGATCGAACTTAAGTTCTAGCTCAAGATGGATCTTGAGTTCAAACTTCAAACCAAATTTAAGTTTGAAATTAAGATCGATTTGAAGTTCGCACTAGAGTTTGAACTTGTAACTTATAATGAGACTAAAGTTCAAACTTAAGATTCATCTTAAATTTAGAAATTAAGTTCCAACTTGAGTTCAATGGAAAGTTCAGGCCTAAAAACACTTTTTCTGAAGGAGTGTAACGCTTTCGAGTCATTTTCACTTTAAAGTCAAATTTATGACATCACATACTCAGATTTATGAGCGGAAAAACAAAACAGAGTTGAGAAAGGTGATGAAAAAAGTTCAATTGAACTCAAGTTCAAGCTCAAAATGGATCCTAAAATCAAATTTAAACCAAATTTAAGTTCGAACTTAAGATCGATCTGAAATTTGTACTAAAGTTTGAACTTAAGTATAAATTTATAATGACACTTAAGTTCAAACTTATTAAGATTCATCTCAAGATTCAACTCAAGTGCGATCTTAAGTTGCAACTTGAGTTCGATAGAAAGTTTGATCTTAAGATAGACCTTAAGGTCTTAAAATTCGAGCCTTAGAACAGCAATACATCGACATTCGAAAAATTCAAATAGATATATGGGAAGAAAATTTCAAGCATGATAGAGTCAAATTGGGTACACAAGTAGCCTATTTATCTCCCCTCACTCATCGCAAATTTAGTTGAAATTGCAAAACAATTGTCAATTTGGCAGGACATTTAATTTTTTCGCAAAATGTTTGTGCTTTAACTTTTTTGTAATTTTAAACTTATTTAAATTAGTCGCGCAGATACACTTGATAATAAGGAAGGTTGGGATTGAATTTTAAAAAAATTGGCTGAAGGTTTTGGTTTTGAAGAAATGATTTTGCGAAAAACACAATTTTTTGTAGTACGAATAAATTTATAGTGACTTGCAATATATAGTACTTGTGAAAAAATTTAGTCGCTTCTTTCATACAACAAACAATTCTCCTTTTCCAGTTCTTTGAAAATTCATGCAAAATGCACGACTTTCTTCCACCATCTTTTTTCTTGCTGGCTTTTCCATGAGACTGTACGAGTTAAGCATCATTATTTACCGAAACAAATATTCAATTGGCTGCACGTTTACGCTAATACAGAATTATACTATATTTTTTAAATGTATTGGATAAACGAAAATCGTACTCAAACATATTTTCGCCAAAGATCTTCGTCGTTCTTGACGTATTCTACATTTGTTTTTTTTTTTTTTTTTCAATACTCTAGATATTAATCGAATGGAATACATTTTTGTTTCAGAGCTTTCGAGATATTATCATATATTTACACTCGTAATACTACGATTTCGTATTGAAAAATAAAAATTATCCCCTTAATTTCACAATTCACGTGTGTTATATAATTATATATATAATATCAATATAATTTTCAAGACGTTTGAATGTAAAGGGGATGAAACTTGCACGACTATTCATCATCGTGAAAGAATCCAAGATGTCCCTCGTACAGTTTGGCACGGGATTTACAATTTTACCTTTTTAGATATTTTGTTATCGATAAGTTATTTATAATTTTGCATGGCGAAAAATTAGTATATGGATCATTCCATGTCAAATTGACCTCCAATTTCGATGAAATTTGATCAAAAGTTTTCGTTTTTAATAAAACGAACTTCTACCAATGGAAAAAAAATTAATTTTTTTTTTTCGAAAGTTTTGCAAAATTCAAAATTTCACAAATTTTAAAATCTTTCAAGTTCATTTTTTAAATATCTCGAAAACTATTATAGTTACAAAAAATCGTTCTGAATTCGTCTTAGAAGGGCTACAAAAAAAAAATATATTCCCAAAAAAAAATTTGAAAAATGATGAATTTGGAGAATTTTGAATTTTTAAAAGTTGTGAAAATTCACGATCAACATTAAATTTTCGGTTACATTTTTTTTATATAATACCTTGTACTGATCTTAAAAAATCCTGAAATTTTCAGAAAGATGTTTTTAAAAAAATATTAGTTTTTGAATTTTTAATAATCGTGTAAATGCACGATCAACATTACATTTTCGTTAACATTTTTTTAAATATAATACCTTGTACTGATCTTAAAAGAAATGAATGAAATTTTCCAAAAATATAAATTTTTGAATTTTGGTAAAAAGAATTTAGCCAAAAATGTAATGTTGATCGCGGATTTACACGATTTTTAAAAATTCATATTTTTGAAAAAACAAAAAACACCTTTCTGAAAATTTCAGGATCTTTTAAGATCAGTACAAGGTATTATATAAAAAAAATTGAACCAAAAATTTAATACTGAACTTGGATTTTCACGATTTTTGAAAAATCAAAATTCTCCAAAATCATCATTTTTCAAAAAAAAATGTCGTAACTATAATAGTTTTCGAGATATTTGAAAAATAAACTTGAAAGATTTAAAAAATTGTGAAATTTTTAATCTTGCATAACTTTTGAAAAAAAAAGTTTCATTTTTTCCTTTGGTAGAACTACGTTTTATTAAAAATGAAAAAATCTGACCAAATTTCATCGAAATTGAAAGAGGTCGATTGCAACTCTTGGTCGATTTGACATGGAATGACCCATATATATGAGTTTTGATGGCAAAAAATGTCATCTCTTCAATTTAATTTTGCAAGCTTATAGCTTCAAAACCGTTACAGAATCGCTCCGGTCTCAAATGTACAATATATCACTATTTACGAAGACTATATGAGCACTATAGAGAATTCAGGAGTATATTATTAGGAAAAAAGAACATTATCAAAAATCCCTGCAACTACATGTTTTGAAATTTTTGAGTACTTTTTCTAGTTGCCAATTGAAGTATAAAGGAGGTACGACTATGTTCTATTATTTACGTTTCGGGTAATAAATGTTTTACCGTTATTCTAATAAAAATTCCTACAGAAGAATTATTACTGAGTCAAGAATAAGTTAGATTTGTTCTGAAAGTCGTGCCTCCTTTTAGATTAACCGACCAAACTATATAAAATAATGCATGCGAATAAAAATTTTCAATATTCGAATTTCACATTTTTCAACTGTTTATAATATTTTTATAAAATTGTTATTCCCTGCAGTAAGTTTAGTCGGTTTAAAACGATTTTCTCCCTTTTTTAAACTATAAATGAAGAACAGAAAAATAATATCTTCCCTCTACATACAATATTTTATGGCACGAGAGAAATAACAGGGACTTGGATTAAATAGATTTCTTTAAAACTGACAATAAATACTAATTTCAAAAAAGTCGGAGTCGTAAGAGCGTTTTCCACCGTTGGAAAAACTCGTTGATTTTTTTCACGTCAGTGGACAAAACAAGAGCTTGAAAAAAATAAATCTGTGCGGATTAGTGCAACAGTGAGCAACACTAAAAATATAGCTGCATTTCAAAATATGTCAATAAAAAATGCACTTTTTTCCTTGAGAAAAAAATCAATCACACAGCCACACAAAGTTTAAAAAAAATTTCGGCCTGGGGGTTTGACTTTGTACACTGTATATTTTTGGGATCGCTGAATCTGAATCCGAGGTTGGTTTAACCCCAGCACGTCAAGGTTTGGCTATAACCACAAAAAATAACACTCCAAAATCAAGATTATTTTTTTAATATTTCGAAAACTATTATAGCTACGAAAAAAATCGTTCTGGGTTCGTCTTGAAGAGTATACTTGTGACTACGAAAAAAAAAATATTCCGAATTTTTTTTTGAGAAATCAGGAATTTGGAGAATTTTGAATTTTTAAAAATCGTGCAAATCTACGATCGACAATAAATTGTTTGTTAAATTTTTTTTATACAATACCGTGGAGTGATCTTCAAAGATCCTGGAATCTTCAGGATCTTTTAATTTTTGAAACAAAAAAACACCATCCTGGACATATCAGGATCTTTTAAGACCAGTCCAAGGTATTATATAATAAAAATTTAAGCAAAAATTTAATATTGATCGTGGATTTACACGATTTTTTAAAATAAAAAAATTCATGGTTTTGAAAAAACAAAAAACACCTTTCTGAAAACTTCAGGATCTTTCAAGATCAGTACAACGTAATATATAAAAAAAAAGATTTATAAAAATTCGAAATTCTCCACATTTGTCATTTCTCAACAAATTTTTTCGGAATATTTTTTTTTAGTAGCCACAAGTATACTCATCAAGGAGAACCCAGAACGATTTTTTCGTAACTATAATAATTTTCGAGATATTTAAAAAACAACTTAATTTTGGGGTGTTTTTGAGGTTATATAGCTAAACCCTGACGTGCTGGGGCTAAACCAACCTCGTATTCGGATTCAGCGACCCCAAAAACATACAGTGTACATAGTCAGACCCCCAGGCCGATTTTTTTTTCTTTTTGTGTGGCTGTGTTATCAGTTGACGACGAAAAAAGTTTATCGATAAACTGAAAACTCGCTCTCATTTATTCTACCGAACTTAAAATTAACGTAAAATTTTATTAGATGACTAGACCACTTTTAGTGACTTTTAGGCATTAACGACAGAGTTTGGATCCATTCGAAAAAAAATTTACCGTTGCATTCGTTGATGAAACAACGACCTTAATCGACCTCTATGTCTATAAATTTCCATTTTTCGACAAAATAATACCCTATTCACGACGAATAATTACGATTTTCTCATAGAAGAATATATGTATACCCTGAAATCTGAACAACAATTTTCCTTAGACATGGTTAAATGCAAGAATGATCTAAAATAAAAGACTTTGTCGATTTATTGAACTCAACGTTAAGCTGGCACTATTTTCACCTTCATTTTTTTATGAGTCTCGATCCCAGAAAATAATATTTTTGATTTGAAAAAAAATTACCCAAAAAGTCTAGTTGATGCAGTGACCTTTGAATATTTTTTGTTCAACTAGATTCTCTACGAGGACTTTTTTCTAATCAAAAGTAATGTATTCTGAAAAAAAGAGTCTGAAAATAAAGAAATTAGACTTCAATTAGTGCCAAACTATTCATTTTTGAGTTATTGATTTTGTGCATTTTTTTGTCTCCGAGTTCGATTTCGCACGCGATTTGTGCCTTAATCCTGAGTATCGTTCTTAATTTATGTGCAATCCGAGCAAACTAACGATTTACAATGAAAAAAATTGCTGAGAATCAACTTTGATCTGTGCGACAGGAGATTCAAAATCCTTGCTGGCACAAAATAAAGTGCGAGTTTGTATCCATGATTTTTACGACCCTTGAACGAGGAAAAATAGTAAATGAATTTAGTCGAAAGTCTACTTTAGAAGGCCAAAAAAAGAACATTTTTAAGATTTTTTTTCTCAGCTCCTTTATCTGATATGGCTATAAAATTGTTTTTACAACATTGTTTCATCCTTCGAAAATACAAAAAAAAAATTATTTTTTATTTTGATTCTAAAAAATAATTTATAGAAGGCGCCAAAGTCGAAAATGTCTTCTCCCATGGCCAATATTTAATCTCAGGATTGGAAAGTCGGAAACGAAAAAATAAAAAAGCATATTAAAGAAGAAGGTTTCTTACGCAACAATTTGCCACTGTTAATGAAAAATCGATAAGAAAAAAAATGGCAGATGTTTAAAATGAAAATGAAAAATTGAATTTTTCACAATTTATTTCAAACATCCACCATCTTTTTTAAAATCGATTTTTCATGGGATAAGACATTTTTGAACACTCGACTTCGGTGCCTTCTATAAATTATTCAAAGAATCTAAATAAATTTTTTTTTCTGTATTTTCGAAGAATGAAACGATGTTGTAAATTATTTACAGCTATATCTGATAAAGGAGCTGAGAAAAAAAATCTTGAAAATTTGCTTTTTTGGCATTCTAAAGTAGACCAGTAGCTTAAAAACAGTGATCGGCAAAACAAAAATCTATCTATTTTTATTATCCAATTTTTTCGAAAAATTAATAATTAGCAAAGAAATATTACTAATTTTTTTTTAAATTAGTAATTAGCGGGAACATTTTACTAATTTTTCTAACAAATAAGTAGTTAGTGACAAAATATTTCTAATTTTTCCAAAAAAATTAGTAATTAACGATAAAATATTACTAATTTTTTCCAAGAATTAATAATTGGCGAGAAAGATATTGCTGAATAACCGAAAAAATCAATAATTTGTGGAGAAATGTATTAATTTTGGAAAAAGTAATAAATAAATAAAAATTACTAATGCATTTTTTAATAAGTACTGATTAAATATTCGTATTAATAATAACTTATGTGATATCGCATGAAATTCGATACAATAAATACTATAAAGTGTGAAATATTGAAAAGATCCAGTTATTATCAAAAATAAAACAACTTTTTTAATGGAGTTGTTCGAAGTTACAACCATGACTCAATCCGTACATACAATACTTTTCTACAAATTACTGTTTTTTTTAAACCAATTTGTAACATTTTCCTTACCAATTATTATATTTAGAAAAAAACTTGGTAATATTTTTTCGCTAATTACTATTTTTTTTTTGCAAAATTGGAAATATTTTGTCACTGAATATTACTTTTTTAGAAAAAATCGCAAAATTTGGTCACTAACTACCAATTTTTTTGGAAAAATTAAAAATATTTTCTTCCTAATTAATAATTTTTTAGGAAAATTACTAATATTTTTCCGCTAATTTCGAATTTTTATTGAAAATTAGTACTATTTTTTGACTAATTATTAATTTTTCGAAAAAATGATTAATATAATCAATATCGTTGACGAAAAAATCGATACTGCCGATCACTGCTTATAAACAAATGAGAGAAAATGGCGAATGAATTTAATTTAATTAATAAACGTATCTCTTCGTTAAAAAAAAACAAAAAAAAACAAAACAAAAATGAGAATGTGCATATGTGCCTTTGTTTTCCTGCGAGTTTGGAGATTCGGCTCGTTCGAACAATGTTAGAAGGATCTATATAAGAGGCATTCACGCCATTTCCGATTTTCCTCTACATTTTTTATTGAAAAAAAAACACATTGAAATACATTTTCCTAAATTTTTTCAGAATTTTTTGGCCACGCGTTTTTTGGTTTTTTTTTCTTTTAAAAAAATGGACCACTTTGTAAAATCTGAAAAAATTCAGAAAAAGTGAATGAAATATAACAAATTTTCTTGGGCTCCGTTCAAAAATGGAGATTTTAATACTCCAAGAGTAAAATTCAAAAAATTGCAAAAAAAAAATTTACTCCGAGTATTAAAATCTCCATTTTGCAACAAAGCCCAAAAATATATTTTATTAGATTGCTTCTGAACTTTTCGAGATTTTACAAAGGGGTCCCTTTAAAAAAAAAAAATCCAAAGAACACGTGATCAAAAAATTCTGAAATAATTTGGAATTTTTTTTTTCAATGTGTTCGTTTGTATAAAAAATTGAGAGGAAAATCGAAATCATCAAGACAAGATTTTGTCGTGTCATTCCACGACATTCCGATCAAAATCTTGCCTTGATAATTTCGATTTTCTTCTACATTTTTTATATAAAAAAAAACACACATTGAAAAAAAAAATGCCCAATTATTTCAGAATTTTTTGGTCACGCGTTCTTTCGATTTTTTTTTGAAAAAAGGGCCTCCTTTGTAAAATCTGAAAAAATTCAGAAGAAATTTAATAAAATATAACAAAATTTTTTGGCTTTGTTCCAAAATGAAGATTTTAATACTCTATGAGTAAAATTTCTTTTTGCCATTCTTTTAATTTTACTCAGAGTATTAAAATCTCCATATTGGAACGAAGCCCAAATAATTTGTTATATTTTATTAGATTTTTCTGAATTTTTTCAGACTTTACAAAGTGGTCCTCTTATTTCAAAGAAAAAAAAAACAAAAAACGCGTGGGTAAAAAATTCTGAAAAAATTTGGGAAAATGTATTTCACTGTGTTCTTTTGTATAAAAAATTTAGAGGAAAATCGGAATGATCACGGCAAGACGTTGATCGAAATGGCGTGGAATGCCTAATAAATTTAAATTTCGCTCTCTTTTAAAGTCCGGTAATGATAAATATATGTAAAAAAAAAAAAACGAAACAACCTTCCTTCTTTTCCTTCGTTTTTCCGGAAATTCCTCAATAATAACCGGAATAATGATGATAACCGGGTCTCGGAGGATGATAAGCAGCCGGGCTTACAGGATAAGTGGAATTGTATCCGGTTATCGGAGGTGGCGGTGACGACAAAATTCTACCCTCGACGTTATCATTGGTCGCAGAGTGAGATGTCGAGGATCCAAGTGGCGGTGAAACGCAATTTACGATTCTGCCGCTGGAATTGTGCAAATGATGGGACCTTGATAGGCTGAGATCAACGCTCTGTGCCGGTGTGAGATCCAAACTGACGATTCTCAAAACGTCGCTGTGTGGATAAGACGAGGATTGCCCGGTGGTTCCAGTTGTAACATTGACGGCGGATGGTGGCGGCGAAATGGAATAACCGGCGCTTCTGCTGAGATCAACGCTCTGTCTCTCTGTAATCTCGTACAAATGATGGTGATAACGGGCATTGGTGACCTGTGAGCCGGACAAGCCATGATGGAAACCTCTGGCGGACATGTCCAGTCCTTGAAGCTCGCCGTTGTTCAAAACTAGAGGCTCGAAATTCGTTCTGTCGCGAGGAAATTCAGCGTCCAGCTGTTCGTATTTGTACGAGGTCGATGGATCCAATTGCAATGATTTTTCCTTGACCGATATGCTCAAATTTTGAGCCACGGAGTCGCCCTCGTCACTCGACAAATTGTCCGACGTTATCTCATGATGATTATGATGAAGATGCTGCTGCTGATGATGATGTTGATGATGATGGTCGTCGTTGTTGTTGTTGTTGTTGTTGTGAAGCCGTTCTTGCTCCTCAAAGCTGGGCAGAAAACAGTTGATTCGTTGATTAACAAAGTTAACATTTTGCTCAACGATTTAACTTTTAAGTTGAATTAGAAAATTATTAACGGTCTTCTTAACTTCCGTTAACTGTAGTCCGTTATATTAGTTATTGAAGTGATTTTGTTTGTTTGATTGCGCGCAAATGAACAGGATAGTGTTAGCATTACCGGAAGTTGCAGTAATGAAGATTATTTTTTGGTAAACTTAGAATTTGGTAAGAAGTTGGCTGGACTTAAAGGCAAAAGACTCTCTTCCAGATGCTGCCTTTCCGAGTGAACCAGTTTTGATAAATCTATTCGATAGATTTGTTAAAATTGGTATTCCTTCTAGTGCTGCAGTAGAACGTCTTTTTTCTACAGGAAAAGTTATTTTACGGGCTAAACAATCATCATTCTCGGATGATAATTTTGATTTACTAATGTTTATGAAGGGAAACATGCATCTAATGCAAAATTAGTAGGAATCTAGGAATAATGGATTGCTATTGTTAATGTAACCTGCAAACTAATTATTTATAATAATTAATATTCATGTTAAGTCTAAATATCCCGGCATAATGAGTTAAGTCCAAAGATCCTGGTATAACAAAGTTAACTCCAGATATCGAGAATTATAATTAGTGATACATTTGAACAATGGTTATAGTTCAATTTAATTTTTTGTACAGTATTATTAATGTGTTAATGATTAAAGCTGCAAATAGATCATAAAATAGTAATCAGCGAGTTTGCTGTTTTCAACACAAGTATTGATTTCAAACTGACTTAAAGGGATCGAAGAACGATCCTAAATAGAAAACAATAAACAAGGACATTAATAAAAAATAATTCAAGAAGAAAATGGTAAAATTAGTTGATAAAAAATTTCAGGAACGTTAAAAATAAACGAAAAGTTGAAGTTATAATTTCAACTTTTCATTTTATTTTTATTTGTCACGTTCCTAAATTTTTGCATCAACTAATTTTAACATTTTTCTCTTTAAAAATTATTTGTAAATATTGTTTATAATAAAAAATTGTTTATTTTACACGTTCCTAAACTTTTTCATCAACTAACTTTAGCATTTTTTTCTGTGAAAATTGTTTCTTGCCGTCCTTGTTTGATATTTTTCATTCAAAGTCGTTTTATAACGAAGTTAACTTTTTGAGTAACGAATTAACGAAGTTAACTTTTTGAGTAACGAATTAACGAAGTTAACTTTTTGAGTAACGAATTAACGAAGTTAACTTTTTGAGTAACGAATTAACGAAGTTAACTTTTTGAGTAACGAATTAACGAAGTTAGCTTTTTGAGTAACGAATTAACGGAGTTAACTTTTTGAGTAACGAATTAACGGAGTTAACTTTTTGAGTAACGAATTAAGGAAGTTAACTTTTTGAGTAACGAATTAACGAAGTTAACTTTTTGAGTAACGAATTAACGGAGTTAACTTTTTGAGTAACGAATTAAGGAAGTTAACTTTTTGAGTAACGAATTAACGAAGTTAACTTTTTGAGTAACGAATTAACGGAGTTAACTTTTTGAGTAACGAATTAACGAAGTTAACTTTTCGAGTAACGAATTAACGGAGTTAACTTTTTGAGTAACGAATTAACGAAGTTAACTTTTTGAGTAACGAATTAACGAAGTTAACTTTTTGAGTAACGAATTAACGTAGTTAATTTTTTGAGTATCGAATTAACGAAGTTAACTTTTCGAGTAACGAATTAACGAAGTTAACTTTTTGAGTAACGAATTGACGAAGTTAACTTTTCGAGTAACGAATTGACGAAGTTAACTTTTCGAGTAACGAATTAACGAAGTTAACTTTTTGAGTAACGAATTAACGAAGTTAACTTTTTGAGTAACGAATTAACGGAGTTAACTTTTTGAGTAACGAATTAACGAAGTTAACTTTTTGAGTAACGAATTAACGAAGTTAACTTTTTGAGTAACGAATTAACGAAGTTAACTTTTCGAGTAACGAATTAACGAAGTTAACTTTTTGAGTAACGAATTAACGAAGTTAACTTTCGGATTAACTTTGTCCACCTTTGTTGCTCCTGCTGCTGATGATGTTGATGATGCGAATGATGATGATGAATATCCGGCTGATAGCGATTTTCATTCGGCGTTGACGACGGTGAAATGAGATTTTCCTGTTGCATGTTGATGCCGTAACTATCCGGCGAACGTGGCAAATCGTCCTGCGGCAAATATTGCTCTATACTGTGATTTCGCGTTGAATTGATATAATCGATCGGACGATGAAGATGATAATCGATTTGCACGCTGGAACCGGCGATTTTACGATTATCCGTTAGTACCGTCAACGATGACATCAAGTCATCCTGTTGCTGTATGTAAGAGCTCAAGTGACCTTCGTTCTGCCGCGATTGCAATTGTCCAGATATCGAATACATCGTCGAATCGCGGTGATCCGTCGAATCTATTATCGGACTTGTTACCGCAGCGCCACCTCCAATGTCACGTTCCGCAGCGTCAAGGGCAGCCTCGACCAATAAACTCGCGTTTGTACTCTCCGAACGCCGATATATGTTCAATCCGAGCTTGCTGCTGGTCATCAATGTATGATTCGTCGTTATTGTCTCGTTTCCGTCTTCGTCCTTCTTTATAATCGTTTCCTCAAAATCGTAAACGTCCGATCTCGATGATGAATCGTTCTGCTGCTGCTGCTGTTGTTGTTGTTGCTGCTGATGTTGTTGTTGTTGTTGTTGTTGCTGCTGATGTTGTTGTTGTTGTTGTTGTTGTTGTTGTTGTTGTTGTTGTTGTTGTTGTTGTTGTTGTTGTTGTTGTTGTTGCTGATGATGTTGTTGTCGTTGTTGATGCGTTACGATTTCCGGTTCATCAATATTGGTGAATTGTCCCATCCACTTTTTGCTACCTTTGCTCTGTAATCGTGATCCGTAATAATCAACCTCCGACGATGGTCTCTCGTTTTTGAGCGACGAATCGGTACTCGATAAAACGATTATTTCTTGATGAGAATTTCGGGCAATTGGCGACGATGGCAATTCTTGCATCTGATGTTCCGCTTCGATTTCACGTTCCCGCTGATCGTTCTCCTCGATTTCACGTTCCCGTTGATCGGTCTCCTCGATTTCACGTTTTTCGATCTCACGCTCTCGCTCCTCTCTATCTTGGATGTCCCGTTCCTTCTTTTCGCGTTCCTCCATTTCACGATCCTGCAACTCACGCTCTTGATAATCCGGGTCCGGCAACTCCCGATCCGTTATATCGTTGTCCTGATCCTCGCGATCCAGTATATAACGATCCAAATTGTATCTCGACGTACTCGTGACTGCGGCCACGTTTTCAACTTCGCTCATCGTCGGCTGCAACGAACTTATCGAGACGTCAGCGCGAGAACTTCGCTCAGAGCTACAATCGTCCAATGACATTACGCTGTTGCTGTTTTCCTGGTGAGGGATTAAAAAAAAAACGTGCGTGGGTTGATTACTTTTTTTTTATGGAGGATGCTTTGTTTCTGTCAACTGTCAATTTATGGAGATTTTTTGCCAGTGGATGTTCGAAAATTTTGAGAAAATATATTTAGAAAAAAATGAGTGAATTATATGAATCCTTCCATAAGTTGGGAACGGTTTCAGTTTTCAGACTGAAATTTTGCACGTCATTTATGAAAAACTCTGCGAATGGGACATTTGCACATTGCTTCCTTATCTTTATCCATAGTTCACACAGCTTCCTTTATCACAAAGTAGGGCGATCAAATTTGGCTTCCTCGAAAAGGAAGCTTTGTTAAATATCGAAAAACACGAGTAATCAATGTGCAAATTTGCCGAATTCTTTCAAATTTACTTCTTGCCGAATTTTATTTTTACCAAATTCAATGGCGGATAATCTTGATCACTATTTTGAATGTGTACAAAATTTCAATGCAATGTCTCGCAAATAGTCGAAGTTACGCTATTTTTCAAAAAAATTCAACATTTGATAAATATTCAATCTTTCGATCGATTTTTGTCGAATTCAATACCAAACAATCTTCATAGCTATATTAATTCTGTACAAAGTTTGAGTGCAATATCTCGAAAATTGCAGAAGTTAGAGCGTTTACGCCATTGTTGCAAAAACAAAAAAGTAGATAAAATCTGAACACCCGTTAGAATTAAAACAAAAAATTTTCATAATAAGGGCAATTCGTGCTGGACAAGTGTGCCAAATTTCAGCTCGATATCTCGAAGCGTTCTTGAGTTATTAATTATGTACATCAGAAACTCAGGATACATACGGGGCATTCCATACCAAGTCGACCTGAGTGTGACCCCCGACATCGCTGATTTCGTTTATGATTTTTTATATGATTCTTCCAACTCAAAATAGCATTCAGAATTTTTTTCAGATTTTTAAAACCAAATTTGAGTACGTTATGATTTTTTGAACATTTTTTTGAAAACCTCGAGGGCCGTAATTTAAAAATCTGAAAAAATTCTCAAAAATCGGGTGTCAAAAAATAAAATTTTTTACCCAAAATTCATGATGTCCAGGCTTTCACTTCCACCTCGATTTTAGGTTTTTATGAAAAAAAAAACGTAACAAAAATAGATGCAGAAATCAACCAACTATTTTTGGAAATTGTTGGTTAACGATAACAATATTCAAGCCACTTTTCATGGTAGATCAATTTCTGCATCTATTTTTTTTTTTACGTTTTCTTCATAAAAACCTAAAATCGAGGTGCAAGCAAAAGCCTGAACATCATAAATTTTGGGTCAAAATCACGGCCCTCGAGGTTTTCGAAAAAAATGTTTAAAACATCATAACATACTCAAATTTGGTTTTAAAAATCTGAACAAGATTCTGAATGCTATTTTGAGTTCGAAGAATCATATAAAAAATCGTAAAAGAAATCAGCGAGGTCGAAGGTCATACTCAGGTCGACTTGATATGGAATGCCCCATACACTCACATCCATCCGGGCATTTTTTCCAAATATGATTTCTCGATGTTTTAGGACATTTTTGAAAAAATTGGTATAAAAATCTCGAAAAAAAAATTTCCACGAAAACAAATCTTCCTTTTTGAGGAAGCAAAAAAATGATTGGAATTCCAACAGGTGTTTAGATTTTAACAACTATTTACGTTTTAGCAAGGATGAATTTCTTCAACACACTCAATATATTAATCAAAGTTGTTTCCTATAAAATAGCGCGAAATCGATTGAAGAGTCAAAATTTTGAAGTCTTTTTTTTTTTTTAATACTGCATAGATTGTAACAATGAATATTTGAGATATAGGACTGAAATTCTTCACATAGTTAATATAGTGACCAAGATCGTTTGATTGAGTTTGGCGAAAATCGATGAAATAGTTGAAATAGTTGAAATTTAGGAAATTTTAGAATTTGTTGAAAAAAGCGACATGCTCTGTACTTTCATGAATATTTAAGATATTGCATCCAAATTTTTTAGATAGTTAATGTAATTATCGAGATTTTTCACTACTGAATCTCAAGAAAACCGAATTAAAGCCGGCTTAATACGAATTCTTATATTTTTTTATAGTTTCCCTCATTGTGACAAAACCAGAATTGATCTCGGTACTTTCCCATAAACAAAACGGGTAAATTTCCATTTTGTACGGTTTTTTTTAACGATAATTTCATTCTTGTTTACCTGCGAGCCTCTTCTCTCATTTCCCGGTATTTTTTCATCATGGCCAATATCCTCCAATAGACCACCGCTGTAAGCGTCGAACGTATAAGCAACCGATCTCTCGATTTTCGGCATCATATCTTCGCTGAGTAAGTGAACCTTTTTGTAATGAAATTGCAGGCATTGTTTGGTGGTGAATGCCGCTTTGCAACTGTTCTCCTTGCATCTGTAAATTTTTCACTTTTCACTTTTTTTTTGACATTTTGAAGCATAAACTAAATTGGGCTGAGAAAAAACGGTGAAGTAAAAAAAAAATTGCATTTTTTCTGGAGAAAGGAGTAAAAAATAATTTATATTATCTTTAATCAACAATCAAAAATAATTATCATTATTTTTGAAGAAATAAAAAATAATTTACATTATTTAAAAAAAAAATCAAAAATAATTGACATTATTTTCGATTCTCGTAAGTAGAACTAGCTTTTTATGAAGAAACGATGAGTTTAATATTTCTTTACCAATATATCCAAAATATTCCAAAGCGTCAACAAATCATATTATATTATGCAGCTATGAAGTTCAATTTTGTTTTCATAAATGCAATACAAAACAAAGATAATCAAAATTGAATTTGACAAAAAATTGCTTAAAAGTTTCAGTTTTAAATAAATTTTTCATTTCCCAAAAAATGCTTGTAAACGTTCTCTACATTTTTTTCACTTCTTAAACTTATATTTTTTGCAATTCCTCAATAAACTCAAATAATGAAATTAAAGAACAATGAAAAGCAGTTTGCAAATTTTTAAAAGAACAATTTTTTACGCCGTTTTGTATAAAGGTTGAGCCTTTTAAAGCGCAGCGCCATATTTTGCTCCATAATACTTGCTCTCCTCCTTCTTCACAATTTTTCTTCAGCAATGATAAAAACTTTTCAATCATTTTGATGCTCTCAAATACTCACTTGAATGGTTTCACACCGCTATGCGTGAGCATGTGAATTTTTAGATTGCTCTTGTTCTGAAACATTTTTCCACAACGATCACAAGTTGCAGCTGCAACGACGTCTTTGTGATGAACCTCTTTCATGTGACGCTGAAGGGCTGCCCTCGAGCCAAGAAGTTTCATGCACATTTTGCACTGAAATTCTCGAAGAACCTCGGACATTTCTGCAATTTTATTCCAATCATTTAATAACGATTTTAAGAAAAAAATGCACAAATATATATTTTTTTTATACAGTAAAGATATCCAGGACCTGCCAGAATTTGTGAATAATCCTGAACTTCCTTTTATCAACATTATTACAGTTTATAACTTTTATTTTAGTACTTTTATTAACCCTCCGTGGTCACCGGGGGTCAAAATGACCCCAGTGCAGTTCTGAGCCAAAATTTCAATCTGTTCTTGGCGACCAAGAATTTCTTCTTTTCGAATTGATTTTTTTTCTTTTTTATCTGTGTTGAAAATCAGCATACAAAGTAAATAACATCATGAAAGTCAAGTTTTTGCTTTTTTTTTTGATAAACTATTAAAATGTACTCCGTAACTCCAAAATCGAAAATTGCGGAATTTTTACAGCTTTTAGAGTCTTCCAATATTTCTCAAATAGCAGTCTGAGTTTCTAAGAAAACACAATTTTTCCATTTTTATATACGAAAATTTTTGAATAAATGAAGTATTTTTGGTATTTATTGTATTTTCTTTACTCCGAAATAGAGTTCCCTAAGCCCGTCTTCAAATGTCCACATAAATAACTTTTTTGAAACGCCCACTATCGAGCGTTTTTTTTTAAGTGCCATATCTCAAGAATGTTATCTCAAAATTTTATAAAAAAATAAATAAAAAGTGCAAAAGTTATGATTTTTTTTCGTAAAAAATGGTTTTTTTCGCGTATTCACTCGTTGGGGATTTTTTTTCACCATCTTTAACATTTGAAAAAAAATTCAGGATGCATTGCATATTGAGGATGATTGAAAGTACCACCCTGAATTTTTTGAAATCACTTTGAATAGCACTCTGGACATGGCAAGCGCTCAAAGATGACTGGGGTCACAATGACCCATGCATGACCACCTTTTTACGATCAGAGTTGTGATAATAGTAATGTAAAAGTAACGCATTGCCCATTACATTAAACAATGTGTATTGGATAAGTTTTCCATTACAAATTACAAAAGTAACGTGTTACGAATGAATGAATTACAAATGAAAATAGTAATATGTAATGGATGCATGTTCCATTACAAATAAAAAAGTAATGTGTAATGGATTCATGATGTGCCATTACAAATAAACAAAATAACGTCCAATTAATGAGTGCTCCATTACAAATTACAATTTAAAAAAAAAGTAATTTGTAGTGGAGAATATTCCATTACAAATTAGTGTGTTTTTACCACAATTTGGAGCAGGTACTATTTTGCTCTAAGGTAAGTCTATTAATTTTTCAATGAAAATAATCTGTGTGAAAATAATAAAGTTCTGTGATAATGAAAATAATAAAGTTTTTGTTAACTTTACTATCGTAGTGGTAATGTATGAATAGTGATTTTTTGGAGTAATTTTGGCTCCATTCATGTAAAAATTGCAATTCAAGAAAAACTTATAAGTGTCATAGTATATTAACTTAATATACACTGACACCTATGAACAGTGATTGTTTGGAGTAATTTTTACTTCATTGTTGTTACAATTACAATTCAAGAATGGAGTAAGAATACTCAAAAAAATAACTGTTCATACATTTACCACTACGATAGTAAAGTTAACAAAAACTTAATACTCACAAAATATTTTCATTGAGAAATTAATGGACTCAACTTCGAGCAAAATTATAACTGCTCCTTTGTTTCGAGCGAAATAAAATAATGAAACAGCAATGGGGAAGTTTCTAATGCGAGCACAATTTTTTTTCTATTTGTAATGGAATATTCTCCACTACAAATTACGTTTTTTCAATTGTAATTTGTAAAGGAGCACTCATTCATTACACGTTATTTTTTTTATTTGTAATAGAACACGCATTCATTGCACATTACTTTTGCATCTTGTAATTGTAAACTTATACATTTCACATTATGCAGTGTAATGGGTAATGAATACAGTAATGCATTATTTACAACTCTGGAACACGGAGGGTTAATTATGTATTATTATTATATATATTATTATATATAATATTATGTATATTATATATTATTGTTATTATTATTATTATATTGAGGTGTGAGAGATCATCGACTATTGGAATTTCTTTAGAATTGATTATTTCAAATAAAAGTAACATTGTTGCAATAATTTAAAAAAACACTAATCGCGAATAAAACTCACCGCTGTGCATTCTTTTTATGTGTACTTTCAATTTTTGCGGTTGACAAAATTTTCGTCCACAAAAATCGCAAAGTGGCCTCGAACGTTGAGGATTCTGTGAGCATCCGTATGTCCTGTGCATCTCGAGATAATTCAGTCGTAGGAAGAATTTGCGACAATACTGACACTGATAGGCGCCACGACCACCGTGCAAGTCAGCAGCGTGTTTCATTATGTTATCTTTCCCCAGAACAGCGGCACCGCATACCTTTATTTTTTTTTTTCAAATAAATTGCGTGAATTATATTTGCAAATATAATTATATTTATATTATATTATATGTATTATATTTATTATCATTTATTAAAATATAATTATTATTATATCATATAATTATATTTAATCAATATTATATTATAATTAAATATAATCATATTATATAAATTATATTTGTGTGAATTATAACATTTGAAAAAAATAAATGCAATCTTACGATAGAGCTGAACATAACAATGGGGCGATGTTAAAAAAGAACATCGATATCCGCAATTATCGATTATTGTAAATCGATGCTCTTTAATGAAAAATGAAATTTGAAATTAATGCAATTTTGACAATTAATGCAGAATTATAATACGGAGTCAGCCTCGCTAAGTTTTTGCCCAAGGCAATACTTAATAATATGGAAACCGAAAAAACACATCTTTTGGCAGTTAAGCATCGCTCTTATCGACAAAACATTATTTTCAAATTCTCGTTATAAATTATTATTCCAAATGACTCTCAGTGAAACCGTAATCGAGCTCTCTGTATCATAATTCTCCATTAATTGTAAAAATTACATTCTGTATCCCAAACCCAAACATTTGAATCGAAATAGTGCTGATTGATCACAATTATCGACCGTAATTAATTAATTAATTAAGATCGATAATTATGATCAATCAGCACTACTTCGATTCAAATGTTTTGGGTCACCGATGAATGGAGAGATATAGAATGCATTAATTAATTAATTAATTGCATTCTGTACCTTTCCATTCATCGGTGACCCAAAACATTCATTTAATTAATTAATTAATTAATTAACCCGAATTAATTACCTTGCAATGATATTTTCTTATCGTCAGACTGTATCTCGTATCGTGGAAGATGCAGCAGTGAAGACGATAATATATTGGATGAGTAAAATTCAAATTACATCCACCGCAATCTGTAAAATAAAGGATAAAAATAAAAAAGTTATTGGAAATGAAAATAATTGAATATTTGACATTGAAAAAAAAGCAATTTAATTAACTCGCTTACTACTTTTGTCGACTTTGTTTTTTCTCGTCCATCCGGACGAATGAGATTCCGCCCAATAAGTCAGCTCCGTTCCTTTGACGATTTCCTGAGTACTCACGAGATACAATTCACCATTTCTCGTTACAACCGTCACATTTCTATCCTCTTTGGTATCAGCTGGCCTCACGTAACGCATCCAATTGCTCTTCAATGGATTTGTCGTACTCATGTATGACGTTTTCCCATCGTTTTCTATCTGTAATAGTAATTCTTTTAATTATTTATTTTTTTATTTAATTAAGTCATTAATTAAAATCTACCAAAACTTTTGTTTTTCATATATTTTTCGACCCCAAAAATAGGACCAAAAAAAGTTCATTGAACGCGAACTCAAAAAGAATAAACAGCAAGTGAGATATGTTTTTTTTGTTTATCCCGAAAAATGCATCTTTGTATTTCAAAATAATTAAGAGGAACGATTTTCCTACAAAAACACCGATTTCAAAAAATAATCGATTATTGGATATTAGGGCGATACAAAAAAAATTCCGCAAACAGGCTCAAAAGTTTAATTTAGGTATTAAAAAAAGGCCTATTAAAATATGAACTCTTAATATTGATATTAGGGATGTCCGCATCCCACTTTTCGATTTTCCATAAGAATAACTTGGGAAAAATTATTTTTACGTCTTCTGATTTTTATAACTAGCGAACGATTTATCAAACGGGAAATCTACAGAGATATTCTTGGAGAGAATTGAACGCTCTACAAAAAAGGTTCTGAGTTACTTTTTGACAATTTTTCGTAAATTTGGCTGATTTTTGGATATTACACCACTATTGGAATTATTAATTTTATCGACAAAATGTGGATGCAATTTTATGTGAAACATAAATTAAACTTTTGAGAAATGTTAACCAGTCGTTCTCACTATAATAATAAAAAAATAGAACGCTTTAAGAAAATTGTGCAGCAGAAATTAGCTTAAAACTTTAGTTTTATTTTTATTTATATTTAAAAATAAAATCGAATAACATTTACTGTTATACTACAATTTCTTTTCTTTCTTATTTTCTTTTTCTGTTTTCTTAATAAAAAAATAAAAAATGTTAAGCCAGATTTCTGCAGCTCAATTTTCTGAAAGCGTTCTATTTTTTTTTTAAATTATAGTGAGAACCATTGGTTAACATTTCTCGAAAATTTAATTTATGTTTCACATGAAATTTCATCCACATTTTGTCGATAAAACTAATAGTTCCGGTGTAAAATCTAAAAATCAGCGAAATTTACGAAATATTTAACTTTGACATTGAACAACTTTTGAACGAGTGAACTTGTCAAAAAATAAGTCGGAAGCTTTTTTGTAGAGCGTTCAATTCTCTATAAAAATATATCTGTAAATTTCCTGTATGATAAATCATTTGCCGATTATAAAAATCAGAAGACGTAAAGATAATTTTTCCCATGTTATTCTTATGGGTCATTCCATGTCACATCGACCAAGAGTTGGAATCGACCCTTTCCAATTTCGATGAAATTTGGTCACAAGTTTTCGTTTTTCAAAAAAAATGTTTGAAAAATGATGAATTTGGAGAATTGATCGTTGAATCGTAAAATCCTCGATCAACATTAAATTTTTGGTTTAATTTTTAAAAATATAATACTTATATAATTTATATAATTAATATATTTATATAATTTTATATAATGTATTGATCTCAAAAGATCCTCAAATTTTCAGCAAGGTGTTTTTTTTCAAATATATGAATTTTTGCTTTTTTAGAAATCGTGCAAATCCACGATCAACATTAAATTTTTGGTTCAATTTATTTATATAGATACTGAAATTTTTAGAATGGTGGATACTGAAATTTTTCAAAAATATGAATTTTTTATTTAAAAGTTATAAAAACAATTTTTTTTAACCTCTAAGTTAAGTAAAATTGAGCTAAATTCTCCAATGTTGAGCAGTAAAAATTTCAATTAATGACATAAGAATATAAAAACAGAAACATAATTGAATGTACATTTTTATGTTTCTGTTTTTTACATTCTACATGATTGCTCAACTTTACTTAACACAGAGGTAAAAAAAACAATTTTTTTTACCAAAATTCAAAAATTTAATGTTGATTTTTTACACGATTTACACGATTTACACGATTTTTTAAAATTCAAAAATTAATATTTTTGAAAAAACAAAAAACACCTTTCTGAACATTTCAGGATCTTTCAAGATCAGTACAAGGTATTATGTTTAAAAAAATTAACGAAAAATTTAATGTTGATCGTGGATTTGCGCGATTTTTAAAAATTCAAAATTCTCGAGATTCATCATATTCCAAAATTTTTTTTCGGGATATTTTTTTTTTCATAGCCACAAACATACTTTTCAAGACGAACCTAGAACGATTTTTTCGTAACTATATAACAGTTTTCGAGATATTTAAAAAATAAACTTGAAGCATTTAAAAAATTGTGAAATTTCGAATCTTGCCTAACTTGCCATTGATAGAACTTGGTTTTATTAAAAACGAAAACTTCTGACCAAATTTCATCGAAATTGAAAGGGGTCGATTCCAACTCTTCGTCGATTTGACATGGAATGACCCTCATGGAAAATCGAAAAGTGCGATGCGGACGATGTTAATATCAATATTAAGAACTCATATTTCAACAGGCCTTTTTTTATACTCGAATGAAACTTTTGAGCCTGTTTGCGAGAAAAAAACAATCTTTTTAAATCGCCCTATTGGAAATGGAGTGTAAATTCCAAATTCGATTTTTTTACCTCCCAAATGTGTCGCATGGAAAAATCGTCGGGTATGTCCATCTCTCTGATGGGATTGCCAACGAGTGGTCCGAATTTTGTGTAAATCGGTAAAGTATTAACGGCATAAATGCCAATACCATGTTCCAGGCTCGTTGTCATTTTAAGCTCAAAACAATCGGGCAACGAATCTCTCGAGTAAAATGGACGATCGTCGTTAACGTTCAATTGTTTGTCCTCTCCGTCAGTGACGATTTTCGACTTGTTTTTCATTTGTTCGTTGGAATAACCCGTTTCGTCATCACCAGAATCGTCATTGTCGTCATTCGCAACGGCATAACCTTCTGACATTGGATCCTCGACGGAAATCGCTCTCGTCACGTCCAAATTTCGTCTGTGCCTTTTGCACCAACCGTCAAAAGTCAACCGATCCTCGATTCGATTGTCCGTCGACGTCAAAGGACACGAATCCTTTATATGTCGAACGTTGCAATTCAGACACAATTTTATCTTTATCGCCAGTCTTATTTCCGGAATTTCCGGTATTGCCTCGACATTCGTCGACGATTTAACGGCAATACTGTCTTCGGAAATGACACTGACGGGAAACTCGTTGATAGGATATTTCTTATCGTCTTCGATGATTCCTTCGACCATATCCGATCCCTCGATAATTCCATCCAACGGCGCTTTTCGAACATCGTGGAATTTCTTTGCTCGATGATTCGTCGATGAGACGCAAGCTCGTTTGTGCTTGTTTTTCTTACGACGTTTGCGAATTACTTCTTTGCCCGTTTCCGTCGTCGTCGTCGTCGTCGATGTCGTGAATTTAACTTCATCCGTAGAAATTTCCTCTTCCTTCGTTGTGACCTTGTCATTCAGCAAGGACGAATCTTTACTGTGCTTTCGTCTCTTATTCTTGGGCTTTTTTTCTTCAACGAATTTTTTCAAGGTCGTTTCCATCGAGATGTTTTCATCATCGAGAATCAACGATTCCTCCATTTTTTCCTCAACGCTGATTCTTTCCTGTTGATCGTTGAAGGAAAATTCGTCCTTCATCGTTGCATCGTCCAAAACAGCTTCTTCGGCAGTTTCCGTTACTTCGTTGAAATCTTCACGATCAAACTTCACTCTTGCTTCGATCGGTTTTTCTTCAACATCCGTTTTTTCCTTCTCCGTGATACGTTCGCGCGTTTTTGTTTGGCTCTTGTTCAAAATTCTCGTTTTGCTGCGCTTGTTTTTGTGGAAATTCTTCAATGGCGGTGAATTTTCGTTATCAACGTTCGTCGACGTTATCGATTGTTTGTCGTTCAGCGACAAACGTTCGATCATCATTTTTGGCACGGTTACCGATGTTGACAAAGTAATTCCGTGTTTTCGCAATATTTCGTCGTTCTCATCGTGAATCTCATCGTTGACACGTGAAACGAGCACGGATCTCTCTTCGTCCTGAATTTTTGATGATTTTTTCTCAATGGAAGCATCATTTCTGCTGGAATGTTTTCTCTTCGTCCGAGCTTTGTCCCGATGATGTTTCTCCTTCGTTTTGTGATGATGCTTGATTCGTGAGCGACGCTTCTCCACTCGTGATTCGTGATTTTTCGCCACGACCATTTCGGGCAAGGTCGTTTGTGGTGATTTGCTCGATTCCTCCGGAATTTCGGTGGATATCGAGACCACGATCGGTTCGTTCGCTGCGATTGGTTGCACGATGCATTGCTTTCGAGGACTTCTGCGAAGAGGCTCTTCGACATTGTGCAAATCCTTTTCTTCGTTCTTTATCACTTCCAGATCGTTCTCCTTGTCCTGATCCGTTTTCCAGTCTCCGGGATTGGAGCATTTGCCATCACGCCTTTAAAAATGAAATATGGAGTCAGCGTGAGCTCGAAACATCTATTTTTTTATTGCATTGTTTCTTAAGCTCATGTTTTAACTTGCATTCGCAGCGGAGGTTTTGTGCAAATTTGAAGAAACGACCGAGATAAGATATTTTTTGCGAACGGACATTTTCTTTTACGTCGAAGACTTTAAGCCTTTGTTTCCCTAATTTTCTTTTTCGAAATCTCTACAAACAATTTTAGAACCTTACAGATTCGATCGTATCACAAAAACTGGCTGACGACTTCCGCTTCGGGCACTCACGACTAATTATAAAAATATTTTTTTGTCCCTTAGATTTGCATTTGTAAAGAATATGTAATATATGGAATTACGAAGTAAGGAATAAGGGCAAACAAAAATTATTTATGTTAATCAAGTGTGTAAGAAGTTAACTTTTTTTTCAGATCAATCTTAAAAATCATTATTAATCATATTGAATACTCGTAAGATGATTTTTAAACGAAAACAAATTAACTGAGTATTGTTGGCCAGAGAATGCTATTTTCTGCAGTTTATCCGAATTGTTGAAAAGTGCTGAACTTTTAGAACACTAAGTTTTTGCAAACATACAAAATCTTGGTGTTCAGAATGTTCCTTAAAATCTTAAAATGCGAATTTTATGTAAAAAAATGAAAAACTTTTTCAAACACAGTGTTGAAAAAAATGCACGAATCTTCGTTTGTGCAAACTTTATTTTTTAGTAGAATTTTAAAAAAATCTGAACAGAGAATGCAACTTTAAAATAACTTTTTTTTAAATGCTCTGCCGATTATATTCGATAAATATCGGAATTTCTTCTAAATCCCCGTAATTCAATATTCCACTCAACAACAACAAAAATAATAGAGACACTTTTTGCCAAAAATTATCGTAAAAACTATTTATTTCTCGCCATTTTCACTATTGCAAAGAAAAAAAGATATTTTCATATTCCATTCAACAACAAAAAAATAATAGAAACACATAATAGAAAAATCTGAACAGAGAACGCAACTTTCAAATAACTTTTTTTTTTAATGCTCTACTGATTTTATTCGATAAATATCACAATTTCTTATAAATTCCCCGTAATTTAATATTCTATTCAACAACAAAAAAATAATAGAGACACTTTTTGCCAAAAATTATTGTAAAAACTATTTATTTCTCGCTATTTTCACTATTGCAAAGAAAAAAAGATATTTTAATATTCCATTCAACAACAACAAAAATGATAGAGACACTTTTTGCCAAAAAATATCGTAAAAACTATTTATTTCTCGCTATTTTCACTATTGCAAAGAAAAAAAAGATATCTTTGTCATTTCACTGGTGAAAAGATTGTCATGAGACAAAAATATTCAAAAGCATAATTCACTTTCGCGGGCAATCATTGATTCTCCCTCCAAATCTTCGTTTTTGCAAACTTTACTATTTAGTAGTTAAAAAAAAATCTTAACAATGAACGCAACTGTAAAATAACTTTTTTTTAAATGCTCCACTCATTATATTCGACAAAAATGACAATTTCTTCTAACTTCCCCGTAACTCAATATTCTATTTAACAAAAAAATTAATAAAAACATTTTTTGCCAAAAATTATTGCAAACTCCACCCAAAAAACTTCTTATTTCACCCTATTTTCACTATTGCGAAGAAAAAAATATATTTTTGTCTTTTTACTGGTGAAAAGCTTGTCATGAGACAATTTCAAAATATTTAAAAGCATAATTCAAATAATAATAATAAATAATAAAAACATTTTTTGCAAAAAAATTTTGTATTTTTACTATTACGCTATTTTTACTATTCCGAAGAAAAAAAGATATTTTTGTCTTTTCACTGTTGAAAAGATTGTCATGAGACAAAAATATTCAAAAGCATAATTCACTTTCGCGGGCAATCATCGATTCTCCCCCCTCTCTGCAGCGCGCGCAGTGTCCCTCAACCGCAGCAGGAAAGGAGCAGGGAGAGGGGAGGGGGGGTGACAGCTTCATCGCACCATGCGGTCGCAACAACAATAAATTTCGCTGGACTCGAAAAAACCATTCTGACAATCTGACATGATAGTCCCAAACAAACAAAAAAAAAACACTGGAATTACCTGATAATAGGTTCGGCGATATCGAGAAGATAGACCAGGAGCTCGTCATCCGTGACCAGAGACAAACGTTTTTTCATCAAAAACCATCTTTTGGCATTTTTGACATTCACATGGATGCTCCGAAATTGTTTCACAATCACGTCCGCGCTCGCGGCGATTTTACAAGTTTCGAGCCTCTTCCCAATTCGCGAGTCCCTCACATTTCTCGTACTTTTTTTCGGCATAACTACATCATTCGCTCTGTAAATATATATTTTCGAACGTTTTTTTATCTCGTTCCTATATCGTATTCTCCTCTCATTTGTTATTGCGTTTGTTTTCAAGCTTCTTTATCAATATTATTGCGACAAAGAATCGCCCGAGTTTCAGTAAAAACTTTCGTATGTTTCGACACTGATCGCGCATAGACGCGCACCGATAAAGATATTATATGTATATATATATATATATACACAAATACATATATGATATATTTTATGCCTCTCTTTTATGATATGTCTCTCTCTTCCACTTCTCGTGCATGTCCTCGCGTCTTTCAACCTCCATCGCCCACTCCGCGCCCTTGTGACGAATAAAAAAAAACCCCCGCTTCCAGGTCATGCCGCACTATATATATTTATATATATGTATGTGTGTGTTGTACTGTTATCGATCGATTTTCGCACGTTGCGAAGCCTCCGGGTTGAGAGACTGAGCACTACTGCATTTTTATCGTCCCCTAAAGCCTAACTCCCGTAGGAAACTCATGCTACAGTAAACACTCCCATAACTTGATTCAGACTTCCGTGTCTCAATTCCACTCAATTCTCAATACCGTGGCGTACTATATGCACTGTCTTTTGCGCGGGAAATTCAAACTGTGAATTGCGCTTACGCATTACAGACATATGTTTATGAAAGTGTACTTATTGCACGATTTTGTGGGTTTACTAAAGATTTATTATTTATAATTCTGGATTGAAATAGATAGTTAAATTTGTATTCCCTACACTATCGACCAACTTTCTCCTCTTTCTATGGATGAATATTAATAAAATTTTTATAATTAATGTGGGCTTATGACGTGGATACAGCCGCAATATGAGAGCCGATAATATTTGGGAATAAATTATTAATACTTAACAAACAAATTATTAAAATCCATTCGTGGATATCGGAATAAGCTTGGATGACAATTTCGAGGTTATGTCATTCAAATCTTCCCTGTTGGTATTTTTAACTTGTTCCTGGTCTAAAGACACGGCAATGTTTCAAATTTTGGCAACTTTTATGATTTTGTTTAAATTTTAACTGTTTTAACGATGCAGGATTGATTTTTTAAATTATCAATTGCGTTTTACTTTGAACTTTTGGTTTGACTTTGGCGGCGGAATGGGGACGTTTTTCCTTCTCCCCCGCCGCAAGCTAAAGTCACGGAAAAGGTTGATTTTGGTGAGGCCCGCAGGATCGTTTGCGGTTTCGTTTCGTGACATTTTTCATTTTGGCAAAGAAATAAGAAACATCGAAGATGGCTCGTCGTGCGTTGAAGACAATAAATTGGTCGGCTATCGCCGAAAGGGTTGAAGAGTCGGAAAGAAATGTTTTCGCTGCCTTTAAATCGAAATCTGATCAATATCATCAACGGTTCGTAACCCACACACACATCTAAAGTCACGCATTGCCCAGAGTGTTCAAACTCGATAATTATTATATAATTGTCGCGCACAGTATTTCAATCCCAAAAAAATGTATTCCCTCCACTGATAATTATGCGACATTGCAACAAACTCATGACTGAATTCTTTAAAAATTCAAATTTTCCAAAAAATACAATGCGCACATTGAAATAATACCCTTGTCATTTGTACAATCATTTCGCTGTTGAAGGATTTGATTTGAAAATCCTTAAAACAAGACTTTTCATTACTTTAGTGTTATGCAAATTTTTTTTCCAATTTTCTATTCTTACGCCTGAATTTTAAGTACTTACGATCAAATTTTCCATTGAACTTAAGTTCCTATTTAAGATGGAACTTAAGTTCCAATTTAAGATGAATCTTAAGTTTGAACTTATAAGTATCATTATTTATTCATACTTAAGTTCAAACTTTAGTACGAACTTCAGATCGATCTTAAGTTGAAACTTAAATTTGATTTGAAGTTCGATTTTAAGATCCATTCGGAGCTTGAACCTAAGTTCGATCAAACTTAATTCATCCCCTTTCTCGACGGTGTTTTTTGACATCAGTTGCCAAAATAATGAAATTCGATCGAACTTGAGTTAAGAAGTTCAAGATGGATCTTAAGTTCAAAGTTCAACGCAAATTTAAGTGTGAACCAGAGTTGGGCAAAGTACTTGGAAGTACTTCAAGTATCAAGTACAAAGTACTGTAAGTACTTGAAGTACCAAGTACCAAGTACTGTAGGTACTTGAACCAGTATCAAGTACTTTTCAAGTTTTGGGGTATGTCTCGTAAATTCTGGGGTATGTCTCGTAAATTCTGGTACTTGGGTCATTCCATGTCAAATCGACCAAGAGTTGGAATCGACCACTTTCAATTTCGATTAAATTTAGTTAGAAGTTTTGTTTTATCATAAAACTAAGTTCTACCAAGGAAAAAAAAATATTTTTTTTTTTTCAAAAGTTATGCAAATTTCAAAATTCAACCATTTTTCATTTTTTTTCTAAAAATCTTGAAAACTATGATAGTTATGAAAAATCGTTTGTTTCGTCTTAAAGAGTATACTTGGGGTTACGAAAAAAAAAATTCCGACAAAAATTTTTGAAAAATGATGAATTTGGAGAATTTTGAATTTCTTAAAATCGTGAAAGTCGACAATTAACATCGAATTTTTTGTTCCATTTTTTTCTTAAAATATATAATAGCTTGTACTGATTTGAAAAGATGCTGAAATTTTCAGAAAGGTGTTTTTTTTGTTTCAAAAATATGAATCTTTTATAAGTTGAGCAATCATGTAATTTTATAATTTTGAGCGGTCAAAATTACATGATTGATCAACCTCACTTAACTTACGATTACAGGTATAAAAAAACTTACACCAACATTCAAAAATTCATATTTTTGAAACAAAAAAAACACATTTCTAAACATTTTAGGATCTTTTAATATCAGTATAAGGTGTTATTTAAAAAAAATAAAACCAAAAATTTAATGTTGATTGTGGATTTTCACGATTTTGAAAAATTCAAAATTCTCCAAATTCATCATTTTACAAAAATTTGTTTCAGAATATTTTTTTTTTCTTAGTCCCAAGAAGTATACTCTTTAGGACGAACCCAGAACGATTTTTTCGTAACTACAATAGTGTTCGAAATATTTAAAAAAAAACTTGAAAAAATGGTGACATTTTGAATTTTCGAAAAAAATGTTAATTTTTTTCCTTTGTTAGAACTTTGTTTTATGATAAAAAAAAAACTTCTGACCAAATTTCATCGAAATTGAAAGGGGTCGATTCCAAATATTGGTCGATTTGATATGGACTGACCCATATTCAAAGGCTTTGCACATGCGACCATCAGCAAGACACATTTAAAAGAACTCGATACTTGTACTTGAAAAAAGTACTTCAAGTACAGAAAAGTACTTGAAATTTTCGAGTACAGTACTTCAAGTACAGGAAGTACTTGACAAATTTAAGTACAATACTTGAAGTACTTTTTAAGTACTTCGTACTTGCAAGTACTGTACATCAAGTACCTGCAAGTACCGAGTACTTTCAAGTACTGCCCAGCTCTGGTGTGAACTTGAGCTCGATCTGCAGTTCGCACTGAAGTTTGAACTCAAGTATAAACTTATAATGACACTTAAGTTCAAACTTAAGATTCATCTTAAATTGGAACTTAAGTTCCAACTTCAGTTCAATGGAAAGGTTGATCTTAAAATTTGGGCCCTAATCCTATTCTGCAGATTGAATTTGGAAAATATGGAAAATATCCATTTATGGATTATTAACTTTTGATTAACGACTTCAATTTTCATTCGAAATACCCTTGAAAAACCTTGAATAATTTTAAAAATCCTTACAAATGTTTTTAATGTTTTACCAATTTTTATTCCACTTTCATATTCAAGAGTCATGGCATTTCCGGAGGCACCACCGAAAATTGATTGGGCATTCTACAAGAAGCAGGTACCAGTTTCTGGCATGGTCGACCGATTCCAGAAGGAATACGAGTCGCTGAAAGTCCCTTATCCGGCTGACAGCTACACTTCGCTCATTGACGCGCAAGAGCAAGAAGCAGTGAGCAAAATTTTGATAATCGCATGCATAAAAAGCCTCTTAAAAAAAATAAAATTCAAAAATGTTCGAACCTAATTTTATCAAAATCTCTGAAGATATCAGAAAATTGCATTGAGAAATAATATCCGAATTAGCGGAAATGGTGAAAAAAAAACAGAAATGACAAAGCATCATTAACAACTAGAGAATCAGAATCAGAAAAATAAAGTTTGAATCGAAAGTTGAGCATCAATCTCGGTGATAGATTTGATGTAATATTGAAATTTCATCGAATTGTGAATATGTTTACAAAAATGTGAATACTTAAGGAAATTTTCAATTTTTTACAAAATTATTTTTAACCCTCTTGAGCTAACGATGTTTTGAGCAACCGTTAAAGCTGTCGTGGGTCGTTCGTGTCTTTCGCTTATTACACAATTTTAAAACTTCTGAAAAAATCTGAAAAAATTCATGTGCCTTCTTTGAACCCTCAATTAAATGATAATAATTTGTCCCGCGCGAGAAATTTTTTATTAATAACAATTTCATGTAAAATATGGAGATGTGCAGGCATTTTTCACGACAATGTTTAAAAAGGCCCGGACACGAATGACCCATCGTTAGCGTTTGAGGGTTAAATTGTTTTTTCATCACATTAATTTCACAAGTTGAATCATGATTTTGTTCATGCGTTTTTCTTTCATCGCAGATTGCGCACGTCAAGCAATTCATTGACGGATCCAACGAGCGCATAGCTGAATTTAAATCCGAGGCCGACCGAGTGCGGTCACTCATACCGTTTGATCAAATGACAATGGAAGATTTCGCCGAGGCGTATCCCGATCAGACAATAAATATCGACAAACCCACTATTTGGCCTCACATTCCCGAAGATCAGCCCGGCGAAGAACCGGAACCGATGCCAAAGGCAGATCATTGATAGACCCGCTGCGAAGCTGTTAGTCTATAGTTACATCCTAAACAGGGAGAAAAATTGAGAATTACTGAGAATAAAAGTCTCGAAAAAAGTCTCAAGATTTAAAAAAAAATGCATCGTTGATATTTGTTGAATTGTACAAATAAAAAGAAGAAAAAGATCTCACGATGCACTCCCAAATGTTTTTCTGGTGTATGCTGCTTCAACCACTTCATCCCGTTCGAAATAAAGTAATATATTCGTTCGTTATAGCAAAAACGGCTGTTTTCATTTTTCAGTTACAATTCGAAGCCTCTACTAAAACAAAAACATTTTTATAAATAAAAAAAAAAAATTGCAATACCTGAATACATTTGGGGATTTCTACGATCCTTTTTTAAAAGCTTTTATTTAGTTTCACCTGTTCCCGTGTCTGTAATCTAAGTCTGTAAAGTTAAATTTGACCAGGGATCGGCAAAAAAAAAATTACGATTTTCCATTTTTCAATCGATGGAAAATCGATCATTTGAAAAGATAGAATACCAATTGATGGAAAAATTGAAATTATCCGAAATTGTATTTTCAATTATCCAAATAATCGGTAATTGGTCGAAAAATAATATCAATTACTCAGAAAATGGGTAATAGGTTTGAAAATATATCCAATTATCCGAATAATCGGTAATTGGTAAAGAAATAATGTCGATTAATCATAAAATGGGTAATTGGTCTGAAAATATTTTCAATTATTCGAATAACCGGTAATTGGTCGAAAAGTAATATCAATTTTTCTGAAAAATTGGTAATTGGTCAGAAAGTATTCTCAATTACCCGAATAATCGGTAATTGGTACTAAAATAATATTAATTTTTTCCGAAAAATGGGTAATTGATCGGAAAATAATATCAATTTTTCAGAAAATTGAGTAATTGGTTTGAAAATATTTTCAATTTCCCAGAAAAAAATTAATAATTTATTGAAAATGTGTTTTTGAAAAAATAGGCGTGATTAGAGATATATAGATATACATCGATATTATATGTCTATTTACCTCTATATGCCTCTATATGCCCTATACATTCCTGTATATGCCTGCAAATACCTTTATATGCCGGTATATATGACTGTATATGCCTGTATTACCTCTATATATCTCTACATATCTCTTATCACTCCGATTTTCAATAAATTATTAAATTTTTTCTTAAAAATTGATATTATTGTGAAACTAACTACCGATTATTCAGATAATTGAGAATATTTTCAGACCAATTACCCATTTTTCTGAAAAATTGATATTGTTTTTCGACCAATTACCGATTATTCGAATAATTGAAAATATTTTCAGACCAATTACCCATTTCTCTAATTAATTAATATTATTTTGAGACCAATTCCGATGATTCCGATAATTGAAAATTTTTTAGACTAATTGCCCATTTTCTGATTAATTGATATAATTTTTTTTACCAATTACCGATTCTTCGGATAATTGGAAATATTTTTAAACCAATTACCCATTTTCTGAGTAATTGATATTATTTTCCAACCAATTACCAATTATTTGGATAATTGGAAATTTATTTTTTTCCGTTAACCATTGTCGGGTAATTGAAAATTTAGATTTCAAAATCATTAATTTTCAAAAAATTGATTATATTTTCCGAAAATGCGCCTGAAAATATCATTACTGCCGATCTCTGAATTTGACCCACTTCCCGGTTTCCGATTGAGTTAAAATTTGTCATGCATATGTAAATCGGACGACAATGCAATATTATCACAAAAAATTTGCAAATTTTTTGCAAAAAAAATTGTTTCGCAACATTTTTATTACAAATTTGCTTGAAAATTGTTTTGCAACAAAAAATGTTTCGCATAATTTTTTGCAAACAAAATGTTTCGCAAAATTGTTTGCAAAAAAATTGTTTTGCTAAATTTTGTTTACAGAATGGTTTTAAGCAATTGATTGACAACATTTCTCTACGAAAATTTTGCGCTACAGTCTTTCCAAAAAATTTTCAGAAAACATTCGTTTGCATAAATTTTGCAGAACAATATTGCAAATCAATTGTGTGAAATAATTTTGTCTAACAAATTTTGCAAAATAATTTTTGTGCAAAAAATGTTGCGAAACATTTGTTTTGCAAAAAATTATGCGAAACTCGATATACATTATTAAACTAGTTATTTAACATCATAAATATTAAAAAGTAAAAAATAAACAAACAAAATTTTTTTTTTTAAACAAGCTTTTATTAGTTGTTAATAAAAAATAACTAAAAACTTAAAATTAAAGCTATTCCGATTGGAAATAAGTTTTCAAATAAAAGCGTGTTACATTTTAACAGCAAAAGAAAAAAAGAGGGTGTAACACGCTTTTATTTGAAAACTTATTTCCAATCGGAATAGCTTTGTTTTCAAGTTTTTAGTTATATTTTATTAATAACTAATAAAAGCTTGTTTAAAAAAAAAAATTCGTTTGTTTTTTAATTTACGTTGGTTTTTCTTTTCTTGGAACCGGAGAAATTCTGCCTCCTAAATGAACATTTGTTATCATCCATTTTTTTCCTTTAATTTTCAATGGAAATGACCTAAAAATGTTTCAAAAAATCAGACAAAATTATATTCATAAAAAATATCGGGATATTAGCTAACTGTCGAGAATTTGGCACATAGGTCGTGCAATTCTAAAGAGATATTTTGGTTTTATCAACTTTCATCGTTTTTACGAAATTCAATAGTTTGTGCAATTTTCAAAATATTGCATAAAATTTTTTTTCTATGCCAGAAACTGGCATAAATTAAATTTTGATGGAGGATTTTTAATTTAATTTCTATTGATTATAATTAGGTAAAAAGTGTTGAAAAAAAAGATTGCTCGCACATATTTCTTGACTTGCAGAATTTTTAAATATATCTATTTAAAATCAAAATGTGCGAGAATTTTTTTTTCAATTTTCGTTTCGACGGTTAAAGGAGGATATGCGTGGGTGGGCCAAAGAAATCGTCTGTCGATGTAACAATTCAATAATATAATTTCATCAGGCAACATTGATCGGTCGAGAGATTATTCCATTACGATTATCCGTAACGAGTAGATAAATTTGTCTTTTTTTCTTGTTCGAAAAACATTACGTCGATTTTACACTTTGAGTAGTATAAAGTTCTTAAGTACACACATTAGCATCGTTACAATGTCGATTAGAGTGATAAAAACACGGTCATTACAGGTAATAAATTTTCAAGGTAATTTTTCTTTTTTCTTCGTACCTCGACGTTCAGTTGCAACAATCAAGTATATATTATTTACTTTCTAGATTTTTCGCATCATTACTTAAGGTACGAGCAATTAAACTTTATAATCTCTAGGCCAGTGCAAATCAACGATTGAGAAATAATCAATTTTGACGACTACGATGCCAAAAGTACTCTTTTGCATCTTCCTTTTTTTTATATATGGATATTCAGCTGGAAGTTGTTCGGTTTTTCAGAGTTGTGAAAATAGTAATGTAAAAGTAATGCATTACCCATTACTTCAAACAATGTGTATTGGACAAGTTTTCCATTACATATTACAAAAATAACGTAATTAATGAATGTTCCATTACAGATGAAAATAGTAATTACTTACAAGTAAAGAAAGTAATGTGTAATGTATGCATGTTCCATTACAAATAATAAAAGTAATGTGTAATAGATGCATGTGCCATTACAAATTTTAAAAAATAACGTGTAATGAGTGCTACGTTGCAAATTACAATTGAAAAAAAGTAATTTGTATCGGAGAATATTCCATTACAAATTAGTGGGTTTTTACCAGAATTTGGAACAGGTGCTATTTTGCGCAAAGGAAAGTCTATTTATGTTTCAATGAGAATAATTTGGGTGTATCAAGTTTTTGTTAACTTTACAATCGTTTGTGGTAAATGTATGAACAGTTATTTTTTGGAGCAATTTTTACTCCATTGTTGTAAAAATTACAATTCAAGAAGGGAGTAAAAATTACTCCAAAAAATAACGGTTCTTACATTTACATTACTAAAGTTAACAAAAACTTGATACAGCCAAATTGTTTTCATTGAAAAATTAATAGACATTACGTTTGAGCAAAATAGTATCTGCCCCAAATTTGTTTCGTGCAAAACAAAAAATAATGAAACAGCATTGTGCAAGTTTCTACTGTGAGCGCAGCCATTGTTCTATTTGTAATGGAATTATTACTACAAATTACTTTTTTTTCAATTGTAATTTGTAATGGAGCACTCGTCTATTTCACATTACTTTTTTTATTTGTAATGAGCCATGCATCCATTACAGATTAATTTTTTTAATTTGTAATGGCATATGCAACCATTACATATTACTTTTTTTTTGTAATCGAACACGCATTCATTACACATTACTTTTGTGTTTTATAATGTTACACTTGTCCATTTCACATTATGTAATGTGTAATGCATACAGCATTATTTACAACTCTGATTAGAAGATAAAAATGAAATGGAAACTTTTTCTTTCATATAAAAAAAAAAAAAAAAAATAGACATTAGCGCAAAGCCTACATCAGACAACGTTAACGATCGACAAAAAAAAAAGATTATCAAATTCAGCTATCTCATTCTCTTAACGATTTTCTGCGCGATACGATGATTCTGAGATCTCTGTAATTGCCTATGTAACAATATTTTCGAATAATTCACGGTCGAGCATACACTCGTCAATGTAATGGACGATTAATCGATCATTTTCAGTAACCTTCACTAATGGCACCGTAAATCGAGACTATAATTCTCTGTACAATTAAACAGTGTAAGATCATAGGAATATAACAAATGGACTTGTCAAAATTTTGATTGCTAGACAAATTTTTTGAACGTGTCGAAACAATATTTTTTCGCAACTAATTCCAGCTCCGAGGCTCTATATAATGACATTAGCGATAAAATCGCGATTAACTCAAAAACTATCTAATTGGCAAAGCCCGTTTTGTATGCTATCAACAAAAATGTCTTTTTTTTTGTATTTCACTCATTGGCCGCTATTTCGACCAACGGTTGCGTGAAAATTGTGACAACAACAAAAAATAACAAAAACGTAACAAAAAAAAAAGTAAAGAAAAGAATCAACAATAAGTCTGCCAAAAGTTGCGGCTCAGTCATTAAATATTTGTACAACTTTGTCATGAGGAAACAAAACAAATTCGATACGAATGTCCACCAACGATTGTGCATATTTGAATATGAGAATATTCACTGGAATCCCAAGCTCGGATTTTCTTGCGACTTGAGTCCGTAAATTCACATCAAGGTGACATCCTCGACAAACTTGAAAATATAACAGATTCACTCAATTATGCAATGATTTTTTGCAAAAGTGATGGATGAAGAAAAAATAGGGTTTTTTTAACACCTCATTTAAATTCGTACTGGTATTTTGACAAAAAAAAACAGTCATCGTTATCATATGCGAAAAAATTTTGTATCCGAATGGCGATTGAATAACGATATTCTCGCAAAACGTAAAAACTAAATAACGGATTTTATAACGAATTCACCTCAGATCTGCCTTAGACCAGAATTTTATGTTCTCAAGATCAAACTTTCCATTGAACTCAAGTTGGAACTTAAGAACGAACTTAAGTTCCAATTTAAGATGAATCTTAAGTTTGAACTTAAGTATCATTATAAGTTCATACTCAAGTTCGAACTTTAGTGCGAACTTCAGATCAATCTTGAGTCCAAACTTAAATTTGGTTTGAAGTTTGATTTTAAGGTCCATCTTAAACTTGAACTTAAGATCGATCTAAATTTCGCACTAAAGTTTGAACTTAAGTATGAACTTATAATGATACTTAAGTTCAAACTTAAGATTCATCTTAAATTGGAACTTAAGTTCGATCCCAAGTTTGATCTTAAGATCGATCTTAAGATAGATCTCAAGATCTTAAAATTCGGGCTTCAAAATGTATAATAGACTGAATTAAAAAAAAAAGCGACAATTTTTTTTCCGAAATCCCCTATTAAATACTTTCAGGGAGGTGAAAAAGATGCCTGTTAAAAGCGGAGCTCTAACATTAATATTTAGCGGTCTCTCATCGCATATTTCGATTTTGGATTTAAATAACACGGGAAATTTTTTTTTTCCATTTTGAACTGTGTGAACTATTGTTGATCATTTCTTTAAAAATTAGGTAAAGTATGTTAATACAATTTAAACTTTTTTTTCAAGAAAGATTTTACGGTATTTACTAATAAGTTTCAATATTTTGCCGGAAATAAAAAAAAAGTGAAATTTACTCTAAATTTAACTTAACCTTGAATAACTTTGAAGGAATGAGTTTATCGAAGAATCCATTTAAATAACACGGGAATTTTTTTTTTACAAGTTTGAAATGTGTGAACTACTGTTTGTTATTTCTTTAAAAATTAGGTAAAGTATGTTAAAACAATTTAAAATTTTTTTTAAGAAAGATTTTACGATATTTACTAATAAATTTCAACATTTTGCCGGAAATAAAAAAAAAGTAAAATTTACTCTAAATTTAACTTAACCTTGAATAACTTTTGAAGGAATGAGTTTATCGAAAAATCCATTTAAATAACAGGAATTTTTTTTCAACTTTGAAATGTGTGAACTACTGTTTCCAATTTCTTTAAAAATTAGGTAAAGTATGTTAAAACAATTTAAACTTTTTTTTCAAGAAAGATTTTACGGTATTCACTAATAAGTATCAATATTTTACCGGAAATAAAAAAAAAGTGAAATTTACTCTAAATTTAACTTAACCTTGAATAAGTTTTGGAGTTCATCGAAAAATCGTGAGAGACCTTTTTTGTAGAGCGTTCAATTCCTTACAAGAATATGTATCGCACATTTCGGTACATTCACTTGAAGCCAAGGTATAAAATTTCAAAGTTTGAAATTTATTTTTCCTGTATTATTTAAATGGGAAATAGAAATATGCGATGAGAGACCGCAAAATATTAATATTAAGAGCTCTGCTTTTAACAGGCATCTTTTTTCATCTCCCCGAAAGTATTTAATAGGGGATTTCGAAAAAAAAAAAAATAGTCGCTTTTTTGAATCAGTCTAATATATAAACTCATAGTCAACGTCTTTTTTTCTTATTCCTTCTCAAAGAGATTCATAAATCCAGGCTGGATTATGTCACGAAATCCATGTAGATTATTTCAATCACGAGGGTGATGATTTTTTTTTTATGATTTTGCTATTGGAGCAATCAATCCTTTGAGAATGTCGAAGCTGTTTCCATCCGGATGTACGGTAAAGACCTTGCCGGTTTTTTCCCGTACTTCCAAAAATCCATAACTATCGATTCCCAATATCTGAACTTCTTGTGATTTTCCGTCCTCCGTTATGACAGTTATTTCGGCGTCGCTGGAAAAAAAAAATCAATTGTGAATACAATACAAATCAATAAAATAACAAAATCACAAAATTAGGGCAATCGAAAGCGATCAATTCTTATGTTAGATAAATAATAAAGATTCCATAAAATGTGAACGCCTTAAAGTGATTCTCCCAAAATTTAATACCAATAATTTTTAACAGGGTGGCCACTAAATTAAACGAAAAAAATTCCCTGACATTTTCGAAAATTTCCCTGACGGATTTGTGCAAAAAAGTGACAAGGTAGGAACATTGCATTTTCCAGGGAAAAAAACGGAAAAAAAATGTTCACCCATAATTTTTTTTTAGCACTGCGCAGAAAAAAAATGTTCAACCATAATTTTTTTCAACGCTGCACAGAAAAAAAAAATTTCACCCATACTCTTTTTTTTCTCAATTTGATATTTCGTATTTTCCCTGACTAATATTTAATTTCCCTGACATTTCCCTGATTTCTCTGACACTCTAAAAATTCCCTGACATTTCCAGATTTTCCAGGTTTTCCCTGACAGTGGCCACCCTGTTTAAGGCAATAAAAATAAAAGGGTTTTTTTTCTATTGTGTTGGTCATCGAGGAGCAAATTAAAAATATACCTTGAAACCGCTATTTGCCAATTTTTCTATCACAGTCTTAATTCTCTCAACTAAATTCTCCAGAGAAAAACAACATAAAAAAATCCCTAGTTCAATATAATCATAATACAAACTCACGTGTGCATCCAATAGTTGTAATAAAGCTCGAAGAGATGTTCCATATTGCCATTTTGAACGATAATATAGAGATTCTCAAGTTCGGTGAATACAAGAGCAAGAAATCTTTCGTACGATATTTTTGCTAACTTGACACCATTTTTTTCATTGTACTTTGCTATAACGTCATTTATGCAACATGTTGGCACGCTGTTTGAAAGATTTACACCCAAGCCTGTGAAATAAAAAATGAAAGTCATTATTTTCGTATCGTCGGTATTATCGTTTGATAAAAATGTGGAAAATTACAGAAAAGAATTGAAGGAAGGGACCAAGCTTGGATATTTGCCAATTTCTTCTTGTTGCTTATTTCCCGCTAATTCATTTTTTACTTACATTTCTAAATTCATTAAATAATCTGTGATTCTTTTTAAATTGCTCAATTCATTGAAAAATATTGAAAAAATTGCTTTATCCAGAGCTTGGATCCTTCCCTTAAAAATACATATATGCGATGATTAACTACCGATGTTGCAGATAGCTAAGGGCGATTGAACTAGCGTGGTAACTATAAGCCCCCCAATTTTCGTCGAACTTCCGGCGTATATGTCGTTAGGCCATTTGAGTCTTAGATCGATGTTCTGCAATAAAATGTAGAAAAATAATTGGAATTCACACAATGGGCATTTTGCAGAGAGATTTTTCATCTCAATGACGATAATAAAAGGGAAACAAAATTATGGAGAGCCACAAAACTAATAAATGATTAAAAGAACGACGTGTTTAGACCAGAGTTGTAAATAATGCATTATTTTAATAATGCATTATTACAACCCCATTACACTGCATAATGTGAAATAAGTGTACCATTACAAAATACAAAAATAATGTGTAATGAACGCGTGTTCCATTACAAATAAAAATAAGTAATATGTAATGGATGCATGTGCCATTACAAATACAAAAAAAAGCAATATGTAATGGATGCATGTCCCATTACAAATAAAAAAAAGTAATATGTAATGGATGAGTGCTCCATTACAAATTAAAATTTAAAAAAAAGTAATTTGTAGTGGAGAATATTCCATTACAAATAGAGAAATTGCTGTGCTCGCATTAGAAACTTGCACATTGCTGTTTCATTATTTTTATTTCGCTCGAAACAAATTTGGAGCAGGCTCGAAGGTGAGTCTATTAATTTTTCAATGAAAATACTTTGTGTGTATCAAGTTTTTGTTAACTTAACTATCGTAGTGATAAATGTATGAAGAGTTATTTTTTGGTGTAATTTTTACTCCATTCTTGAATTGTAATTTTTACAACAATGAAGTAAAAATGACCCCGAAAAAGTTCTGGTAAAAACGCATTAATTTGTAATGGAATATTCTCCGCTACAAATTACTTTTTATCAATTGTAATTTGTAATGAAGCACTCATTCATTACACGTTATTTTTTTTAATTTGTAATGGCACATGCATCCATTACACATTACTTTTTTATTTGTAATGAAACATTCATTCATTACACGTTACTTTTGTAATTTGTAATAGAAAACTTATTCAATACACATTGTTTAAAGTAATGGGTAAAGCATTACTTTTACATTACTATTCTGGTTTAGACAGAGAATTAACGAAAATGGCGATTAAAACCAAAATCCAAAATAAATCAAAAATTTATTCAATAAGGTCGTTTTGCACTAGTATTTGTCCAATAACCAGTGCTAAAAAAAAATTACTTTCAATTCCCATGAATTATTTTTGAAATATTTGCCACTAATGTTTCTCTGGTTTTAAAAGACTCCTTAAAGTGCAAACTTAATTTCGTTTATTGGCCACTTACGGATAAATATTTGTAGAAACAATTTATACAATTTGGCAGTAATTTGATAACAAACTATAAATATAATTAGAAACATTTTTCAACGAAAATTGTTTCAAGCTAAAAATGTCGGCGAAAAAGACCCTTATTATCAAAGTCATATAACTGAGAAAACGAATTATCGTTGCTTTTCAATCGCTCTTGAAAATACGTCGATATTTTTTATCGTTAAATAGTATCATGGCTCTGCAAAGGAAAAAATAAAACCTCGGATAAATTCAAACCTCATAGCCAGGTATAGATTTTACTGCCGAAACTGTAGCAACGGCAACGAGATGTTGAAGAATCGGCAAACGACTGCCAATCTCAGAATTCAGTGGTATGTGCAATTGCATTGTGTACATGGCGCATCCCAATGGGCTAAGCCATATATTTTTATTCCGACCTATAAATAAATAAATAAATAAATAAATAAATAAAACATAATCGTTATTTTGTTTAGCGACGTTAAGAATGTTGAGTCCCTATGAAATCTTTTAATGTTAATTGTTCAATAAATAGTTTTTCAAGGGGGGTGTTCTAGTGTAGAATTTTGAAAAAATCGATTTTTTTTGCATATTTTCAGTGTTTGATGTCTCAAGAATGTACCCTCCAAAGGAAATTTAGAAATTCCAAATATTAACGGAGTTATAGCAGTAATTAGTGAAGAGATGTAAGTATGTGTACTATGTGAGTAGATATATATATAGCATATGAAACTGAAATACATGTAAGTACATAACGTAGACTGCCTGAAACTGCATTCAAATCTTTAAACGCGTTTTTCTCGAAACTACTTTTTTCGAAACGGTTGACATGATATCTCCAGTTGTAATCAACCGATTTAGTTGAAATTTTTTGTGGACATTCTTTATACACCCCTCTATCGCCCCTACCAGATTTATCCCGAAATTTTGTTTTCAACTATTTTAAAAAAATTCACAATTATGAAAAAAAGGCAAAAAATGATTTTTTTTTTCAAGCAGCCGCCATTTTGTGAATTTTTTTTTGGCCTGAGGTAGGGGCTATAATGACATTCTTCCTGATGCAATCATGTCAACACGCAGACGCCGTTTTTTCCCACCCCCACTTCATCAGCCGATATCTGTGAAGATATTGGATTTTTTTTTGCCAATTTTTTTGTAGAATGTTGAAGAATCAATAAATATGTGGTGAAAAAATAAATGCAAAAACATGTTTAGTTTTTTTTTTCATAGCATGTTGAAAAATCCCTAAATTTTGGCTTTCTACACCCCCTTAATCGTCGTGAAATTTTTACACGACCTCCGGAATACTTTATGTAAAAACATATTAAATTTTCAGAATTCTATCATCATTACTTCAACCTCCTTAAGGGTTAAAATGAAAAATGATGAGAAAATTCTGAAAATTTGGTATGTTTTTTTATGAAGTATTTAAGAAGTCGTGTAAAAATTTTACGACGATTAGGAAGCTCGTTATTAAAATATTAACATTTTGTCAAGAACAATTTTTTAAACAAATAAAAAAATCTTTATCAATAAACTTCGTTTTATTTCCGTTGCTTTCAATATAGTGTAGATATTAAAAAATTGAGGGGTTAAAAAAAAGACATCGCATAGTTATATCAGTTTCCATAAGACAAGATTTAATTAAATTTAATTTGTTAATGTTAATTGTTCGATAACGAGCTTCTTAATCGTCGTGAAATTTTTACACGACCTCTTAAATAATTCATCCAAAAACATGCCAAATTTTCAGAATTTTCTCATCATTTGCGATTTGGGACTCAACATCCTTAATTCAGACAAATTCTAGTAACAGAGAAAATATTTGATAAAATTTCATAGAAGAGAATGATGTTGAAAAAATTTGAATAACATTGAATAATATTTACCAACATTCAATAAAATTCACTGAAATGTATGAAAATATAACATCAATTGAACAGCGAATTTAATTCCGAAAAATTCGGATCGCTGCATTAACTAAAAAGTTTTCCTGCAACATATTGAAAGTTGCAAAAGGCAGAGTTTACACAATTCTTCACAAAAAAAATTCTAAATTCCATAAAACTTTGTCAAATATTTAATTTTTCATCAAATCAACTGTCTCAAAAGTTTGCTCAAACCGTTCTCGGAATTTCGAATCCATTGGCGGTGAAAACGCGGGAAAATAATTTTTTTCACGAGGACAAAGTTTCCTTCAAATTTAATAACTTCACGATCTCACCTTGTCCCTGCGATTGTTGTCTCGGTATGACCGCTAAACCGTGTTGCAACTTACAACCAGCAACGACATTCATCGACGAGGTCATGATATCCGCGTATATGACCAATCGACCGAATTCCTTTGATTTTAAATTCTGCGGCAACGAATTAATGACTCAGACAACTTTTCACGTTAATTAGAGGAAAACACAGCGTTCTGCACCGGGCGATATATTTTTTTCATTCAGAGTCTCTCAAGGTCAATTCCAACTTTGTTAAAAAATTACATTAGTAATTTAATGTTCAGCCCCAAAAGTATTCCCCATATTATTTTTGCTCCTGGAAAGCTTCGCAATTGAATCTATAATAACAAAAGCTGGATTTCACTGTCACTTTTCATTGAAAAAATAAATAAATAAAAATTTGGAGATGTATACAAAAAATCAAGTCATTTATGTTTATTTGTGCCAATTGTATTTTTGTTTCGGTTAGTAAAAAATAATTTATGAAACTGGATCGCTAACGTTAGAAAATCGACAGAAATACGTTACTTTCGAAATTTGTGTAAAGTGATTTTTTTCAGCAATTTATAGCAACAAATATTTTTTTACATTATTCGTACGTAGATCAATAAAAATGAGCCTCTGACAAATTATTGAAAAAAATATAACTCTCGTTTGATCAGTGCAAAACGCTGTACTTTGTCGCAATTTTTCATTCTTTACTTTTGTGTTGTCATTGCAAATACTTACGTCGAAATATTCTACAGTGGAAAAATTATCCGGACATTGATGTATCATGATTGGTAATAACGAGGACGAAGCGGCGATCGATTTGGTCGTTCTACCGCAAAATTGCAAATTCATATTTCCCGTTTCGTAAATGTCGTCAGTGGTAATCTTGTCTCTCAGACGTTCCAGCATTTCTAGTTTGAGCTAAATAATAAAAATAACGTAATATCGATGAACGCTAATTCGAAGCTGATTGAGAACTCAAAAAAGTGCAGCTTGTTTTGTGATATTAAAGTTTGCATCGTTGGAATGGAATTAAAAAAATAGGTTCTTACTTATATTTACAGTATTGATGACGCTTCTTTGCCTAATTGCTACTCCAAATCGTTAATAAAAAATCGAAAAAGTATTTTAACGGTTTCTGAATTTGAAAATACAATCCTAAGAGGAATGATTAAAAAGAGCCACTATTTTCATTGTTTTTCAATTATGCAAAATCTAACATGATCTTGTTTTGTATGAATTCAATGATTTGTCTTGGGCCCTTATTTTAAGATTTTAAGATCAATCTGAAGATCAAACTTTGACTCAAGAACTCAAGTTGGAACTTAAGAATGAACTCAAGTTGAATCTTGAGATGAATCTTAAGTTTTTACTCAAGTGTCATTATAAGTTTATACTTAAGTTCAAACTTGAGTGGGAACTTCAGATCGATCTCAAGTCCGAACTTAAATTTGGTTTGAAATTTGATCTTAATATCCAACTTGAGCTTGAACTTAAGTTCGATCGAACTTTTTTCATCGCCGCTCTTGACCGTGTTTTGTTTCTCCGCTCATAAATCCGAGTAATGTCATAAATTTGGCTTTAATGTGAAAATGAGTCGGAGGCGTTACACTCCTTGTCGATTTTTATCCAAAATTCTCATTTTTTTGCTGTTATCTCCGAAATGATCGTTACCGTTCCCGAAAAAATGTAGCGGAAAAATTGGTTGGAAATTTAATGTTACATTTTTTGTCCGGAAAGTGCGTCTAGAATTGAATAATACAATTATTATTCAATTTTCAATTTGTTAAAGTGGTTCGAATTTTTCAAGAAAAGAAAACTAAAAAAAAGAAAAATGTTTGTAAATGGGATTAAATGAAGGTACATTTTTTTCCCGGAAAATGCGTCTGGAATTGAATAATACAATTATTATTCAATTTCCAATTTCTTAAAGTGGTTCAAATTTTTCACGAAAAGAAAACTAAAAAAAAATGTTTTTAAATCGAATTAAAATGGTAATACATTTTTTTCCCCGGAAAATGCGCCTGGGAATTGAATAATACGATTATTATTCAATTCTCGTTGAATAATACGATTATTATTCAATTTCCTATTTGTTGAAGTGGTTCCATTTTTTTTTTTAGCTCTCTTATTTCTTGAAAAATTTCAACCACTTCAACAAATTGGAAATCGAATAATAGTAATAGTAATAAATAGCAAGTTCAATTTTTATCGTTCTTTCGTTGTAAAAAGTTTGTCTTACAAAAAATTGTAACTCGGTAAATGTGAAGAAAAATTTTATTGGAAATTTAATTTCCTATAAAAAAGGTCTCGTGGACCTAATTGCTAAAATTAATATTTCTTGAGATATTGAACCTTAACTTATTTGTGGTGTAAAATTTTTATGGTTTTAAATTGTTGATATCTCAATATCTCAATATCTCAAGAAATATTAATTTTAGCAATTAGGTCCAGAGGACCTTTTTTGTAGGAAATTGAATTTCCAATAAAAAATTTCTTTACGTTTTTCCGGTAAAGTTAATAACTTTGGAGATAACAATAAAGTGACTCGTCATCAGTGTAAGTTACACTTACGCTGTTCAGGACCCTTTTGAAGATCGTTTAATTTTGCGTAAATTACGACCAAGAACAATGTGATAGCATAAAATGCCAGTGAGTTAAAGAATTTTGAACAAAAAATTGATTGACGTGTATTTTAGATGGAAAATCTTTTCACGCTATGGAAAAGTATTAATATGAAGGGCTGTAACTTTCAGGGAATTTCTTTTCAGACATATCGAACAAAATTTCAGGTGGAGCGTGGGGGAAAAAATAATAAGTCGAAAAAAAATCGCCCTGATAATTACACTAAAGTTCAAACTTAAGATTCATCTTAAGAGGAAGCTAAATACCGACACTAAACCTCGAAATTGCCATCCAAACTTGCTCTTATACAAATGGATGGAATTGAATAAAATTTTAACAACATCGTCAGAACAATGGCAGGAATGGAGCCTCACTAAAATTTTTTCGAAAAACAAAAAAAAATTACAGATTCATTTACCACCAAGAAACTGTAATTGAAAAACTTAAATTATTAAACTTTTACTGCATTTCGGGTAAAACCAAGAGTGAGGCTCCATGAAGAACGCCACGATACAAATATCGAGACGTTTTCGACATTATTTTATCAAAATGACACGCCGTAAGTTTGGATGGCGCATCAAGAGATAAATATCGATAAATTGTAGTTTTATTGAAAAACGAAATGGCGAAATGTAGTTCACAGACGTGCGAGTGAGGGCAGCACCATGGATTCTGCCGAGTAACCTATAATATTTAGGGGGCTCGAATGAGTTCGTTGGCATTAGCTGTAACGCATTTTAGCCTCTCAATTGACAATTAATTGTTGATTAATTTATCCCCCTCTCAATTGTCAAAATGTAATTAATTTTCATCCACGGTTGTCGGAGAAAGACTGGACGACGATGATACGTCGATAATGTAGGGATTGAATAAAAATGGTATTTAGCCTCCTCTTAAGATTCAACTTAAGTTCCAACTTGAGTTCGATGGAAAGTTTGATCTTAAGATCTTTAAATTCGGGCCTGAGTGAAGAAAATCGTGATTATGGGGAGCTTTCTTTACTCTCATTTCGTAAATTACCTCGTGCTTGCCTAGGAAAAAACCAGGACTGTATTTTGGCGCTACTCGCGGTCCTGTAAAAGCATCGAGGCCAAAATGCGTCGTCAGCAAATCGGTGAATATCTCCAATCGCGCTGTGTCGCTCTGCTTGAGAGCATTGAATTTCGTCTCCTCGAATTCGTACTGCGATGGATCGGCCTCGAGATGGATTTGCGAAAATACAGCGCGTCCGCCGCTTTCGGGAAGATTTGCGAGAAGGATACTCGGTGTGTGCCATGTTTCCTCGGTACCGAGCACTTTGACGTGAAAAGTGTGCAATTTTCCAGCACTGTCGACGACGTTCGCCGAAACCGGTGTATGCAGTGTCTTTGTTCTACGAAAAACAAATAAATTAAGATCGGACGAACTCACATCGTTCGAATTGTTGACATAAAATTAAAAAAATATTTTAAATGGCAGCTAAAGATAGATGAATTTTTTTTTACATAATATAAGAAAATTGATTGGACTCAAAATTTGGTCAGTTTTTTTCAAGTCAAATTGGCAATTTTTTTTGAAGGATTTTCTCATTTGAAAATATAAAATTTTGAGATACTTAATAAATAATTTTTTTTTAAGTCTTCCCCTATTCTTATAATAAAAAAAAATTTAAATAAACTTTGTATTGACCTCTCCCAATACATAAAATTTCTTCAAATTTTAATTTTAGATTTTATCCAATTTAAAAAGAGTTTAAGTAAACCTTGTATTGACTTCTCCCAATACATAAAATTTCTTAAAATTTCAATTTCAGATTTTATCTAATTCGAAAAAACTTAAGTAAACCTTGTTTTGACTTCTCCCAATATATAAAATTTCTTCAAATTTTAATTTCAGATTTTATCCAATTTTACAAAATTTAAGTAAAACCCAATACATAAAATTTCCTAAAATTTAAATTTTATATTTTACCCAGTTAAAAAAAATTAAAGTAAAAAATTTAAGTAAATTTAAATCTTGTATTGACTTCTCCCAATATATAAAATTTCTTAAAATTTTAATTTCAGATTTTATCCAATTAAAACAAATTTAAGTAAACCTTGTATTGACTTCTCCCAATACATAAAATTTCTTCAAATTTTGATTTCAGGTTTTATCCAATTTAAAAAAATTTACGTAAACCTTGTTTTGACTTCTCCCAATACATTAAATTTATTCCAATTTTAATTTCAGATTTTATCCAGTTTTTAAAAAACGTAAGTAAATCTTGTATTGAGTTCTCCCAATACATAAAATTTCTTAAAATTTTAATTTCAAATTTTATCCAATTTTAAAAAATTTAAGTAAACCTTGTATTGACTTGTCCCAATACATAAAATTTCTTCAAATTTTAATTTCAGGTTTTATCCAATTTTTAAAAATTTAAGTAAACATTGTATTGACTTCTCCCAACACATAAAATGTCCTCAAATTTTTATTTTAAATTATTGGATTTCGATTAAAATTGAGTCAGGACTCAACTTGTTGTCTGACAAATACTTTATGAATTTTTCGATAATATTTACGATTATATTACAAATTACAAACTTCAACGTTGACTCTGTGAGAAGAATGGAACGGTTTGACATTGCCTCGAAGAGCATCGAGTAAAACCCACCTCGAATCTTCGTGATCCTGAGAAAATTGTGTTTTGACCGGCGAAGCTTGATAGCAGAATATATGATGCATCATCTGTACGTGTTTCCATTTTCCGTACGAAAAACGTACGAGTTCGTGTTCTCGTACCTCGGCGGTTTTGAAGGATGGCAAAAGTGTGTGAAGAATGTCCGAACACAGAGCCAAAAGTTGTCCCCCTCGGACCATGTATTCAACAAGCTGACTCGATACCTCGGCACCGACGTTTCCGCACACGACAACGAGAACCGTTTGGTCCATCCAGATATCCTTGCGGGCCTCGTCCAAAGATAGGGTGTAAATTGTATACCTTTAGTTAAAAAAAAAAAAAAAAAAAAAAAATAGACATGTTAATAATTTCATCGAAATAAAAAATATTCCTCGATTATTATTATTATTATTATTATTATTATTATTATTATTATTATTATTACTATTATTCCTAATTAAAGTCGATTCGAGTAACGAGCCTTGATTTTTTTTTTTTCGTGAACGCTCCAAAAAAGAACATCATTGTAAATGCTTATAGTGGAATTTATGGAGTATTTTTCGGGAAATATATGAGGCCGCACCCGTCAAGATCAAACGAAAGTTACGAATTTGACCTTTAAAAAAACTGTAGAAAATTTCAAATCAATCGATTTTCTCATGCATACATTTTTTTTAACGATTTTTGTTCGTCATACGTACTGTTGAATAACGTAAGACCTTCCTGAGAACTTTTGGCAACACTTACCGAGCTACCATTTTTTGTAAGACAAAATCTCTGACAACGACAGAACGATAAAAATCGAATTTGCTATTTGTTGAAGTGGTTGAAATTTTTGAAGAATTAAGAGACTTAAAAAAAATGTTTTTAAATCGAATAAAAATTATGGTACATTTTTTTCCCCGAAAGTGCGTCCGGAAATTGATCAATACGATTATTATTCAATTCCCAATTTGTTGGAGTGGTTCAAAATTTTCAAGAATTAAGAAAACTCAAAAAAAAAAATGTTGTAAAATCGAATTTAAATGATGGTACATTTTTTCCCGAAAAGTGTGCCTGGAAATTGAATAATACGATTATTATTCAAATTAAATTATTAATTATACTTTAAAAAAATGTTTGTAAATGGAATTAAAATGATGGTACATTTTTTTTCCCAGAAAGTGCGCCTGAGAATTGAGCAATACGATTATTATTCAATTCCCAATTTGTTTAAGTTGTTAAAATTTTTCAAGAATTAAAAAAACTAAAAAAAAATATTTTTAAATGGAATTAAAATGATGGTAGATTTTTTTTCCCGGAAAGTGCATCTGGAATTGACCAATACAATTATTATTCAATTTCCAATTTGTTAAAGTGGTTCAAATTTTTCAAGAAAGAAAAACTTAAAAAAAAAATGTTTTTAAATCGAATTAAAATGATGGTACATTTTTTTCCCGGAAAGTGCGCCTGGAAATTGAATAATACGATTATTATTCAATTTCCAATTTGTTGAAGTGGTTTCATTTTTTCAAAAATTAAGAGAACTCAAAAAAGATGTTTTCAAATCGAATTAAAATGATGGTACATTTTTTTCCCGGAAAGTGCACCTGGAAATTGAATAATACGATTATTATTCAATTTCCAATTCTTTGAAGTTCTTTTTTTTTTTTTAATTCCCTTAATTCTTAAAAAATTGCAAGTTCAATTTTTATCGTTCTGTCGTTGTAAAAATTTTGTCTTACAAAAAATTGTAACTCGGTGAATGGCACCAAAAGTTCTCACGAATGTCTTACGTTAATCAACAGTACGTATGACAAACAAAAATTGTTAAAAAAATGTATGCATGAGAAAATCGATTGATTTGAAATTTCCTACAATTTCTTTCAAGGTCAAATTCGTAACTTTCGTTTCATTTCGAGGGGTGAAGGCTCATTATATTTCCCAAAAAATACTCTGTGAATTCCATTATAGGCATTTACAATGATTTTCTTGTTTGGAAAATCGCATCGTTGGCAAAGAATTTATCAAATGTTTCCAAAAAAGTTTGAAAAATGTATATTTTCAAAAAACTCTGATTTCCACACCACGTATTGTTACACCGAGATTCTTTACAGTTATGTTTTAAAAAAAATTAAACAGAAGAAAGTAAAATTGAAAAATGGACAATCTTACTTGTCTCTGTTGAGTATGAGTCCGAGTACGTTTTTTATATTTTCCGTGGCCATCGTGCTGTCCGCATAGATCAATATGTTTGGAGGCTTCAGAGAACTATTGAAATTGACCGGTGGCTTTTTCACAGGTGAATAGCTGCAACAATTTTAAAATTTAACAATAAAACAAACTGTCTGAATTCTATAAATTTGAATTCTATAATTCTACAAAATTTGAATTTTAATAAATTTTAATTCTCTAAATTGAATAATACGATTATTCAATTTCCAATTTGTTGAAGTGTTTCAAATTTTTCAAGAATTAAGAGAACTCAAAAAAAAAAATGTTTGTCAATGGAATTAAAATGATGGTACATTTTTTTCCCGGAAAGTGCGCCTGAGAATTGAATAATACGATTATTATTCAATTTCTTATTATTAACTGAATTCTACAAATTTCCAATCAATATTTAGATGTAAATTTTGTTTCTTACTGCGCTGTACTCGTGGAAAACGGTCGATGCGGAACATTTTCACTGACGGCAGAGGAAGACGTTTCAACGACGACTTTTGGAAGATCCAGAGGCGTTTTGCATTCTTCCGTCACTTCCGGTGTAGAGTTTTTTGGGCTTCCGGCGGCCACGCTCGTTCGTGAAGTTCCGTTACTATCGGCCACCGGAAGTGACGATAATAGCGAATTTGCTGAGCTTTGCCGCTCGACTAATTCCGTTAGGGCGATATTCGTCGCTGTCAAAGTCTCGTTGGGATTCGACGGTGTTGGCGGTGGCGTACACGGAATTGACGCATCATCCAGAGACTTGAGATCGTTTTCTTGAACAAAAAATCGTGCAAATTAAAATTTGCACGAATAAATTTTTTGATATTTTTATTTTCAAAATTTTTTGAAACGTAAAGAAATTGTATCTTCTCAAGGAATAATTGCTTTGAGTGTGTGCAAAATCTAAGCTTTTTTGAACGCCTTAAACCCTTACTTGACACATTTCGCAGAATAACGGATTTGGCGCACTGGGGTCGTTTGTACCCCAATGATAAAAATTCTTATAAAAAATATACCGTTTAATATTTTAAGTGGCAACATTTTTTAGAACTTTTTAAGAGGTCACTTCCCGAAGTTATATAGGATTCAATGTTAAATATGATAAAAAAATTTAAATATCCAAAAAAACTGGAAAAATGACAACTTTTACGAAAAAAATCATAACTTTTTTATTTTTCGACGAAAATGGTTAAAAATTTAACCGAGTTTGCTTCATATATTATGACAAGAAAAAAATAGTACTGAAATAATATAATGGTAAACAAATTCGCACAAAATCGCTATAGGTCCAATTTTTTTCAATTTTGGTACTTAAAATTAAGAAAATTTAAGCCTGGGGTGTTTTTTACCCCAGTATTCGTCAAGTAAGGGTTAAGATCTAGTCTATTTTAGAAGGCCAAAAAAGCAAATTTTTAAGATTTTTTTCTCAGCTCCTTTATCAGATATGACTATAAAATTGTTATTAAAACATTGTTTCATCCTTCGAAAGTACAAAACGAAAATTGTCCTTATGAAACTTAATGTAGATTGCTCAATAAATAGCTTCTTAATCGTTGTGAAACTTTTACACGACCTCCTGAATACTTCATGTAAAAACATACCAAATGTTCAGAATTCCATCATCATTACTTCAACCTCCTTAAGGGTTAAAATGAAAAATGATGAGAAAATTCTGAACATTTGGTATGTTTTTGTATGAAGTATTTAAGAGGTCGTGTAAAAATTTCACGACGATTAGGAAGCTCGTTATTAAATAATTAACATTTTGTTAAAAACAATTTTTTAAACAAATATTTATCAATAAACTTCGTTTTGTTTCCGTTGCTTTCAATAGATTGTAGATATAATAAAATGGAGAGGTCAAAAAAAAAAACTTATCGCAAAGTTATATCAATTTCAATAAGACTACATTTAATTTAATTTAATTTGTTAGTGTTAATTGTTCGATAACGAGCTTCCTAATCGTCGTAAAATTATTACACGACCTCTTAAATACTTCATCCAAAAACGTACCAAATTTTCAGAATTTTCTCATCATTTGCGATTTGGGACTCAACATCCTTAGTAAAAAAATAAAAAAGCATTTTAAACAGGAAGGTCTCTTACCCAACAATTAACCACCGTTAATGAAGAATCGAATTTAAAAAAAATGGCGGATGTTTGAAGTGAAAATAAAAATTTAATTTTTCACAATTTATTTCAAACATCCGCCATTTTTTTTAATCGATTTTTCATCAACGGTAGTTAATTGTTGTGTAAAAAAACCTTCCTCTTCAAAATGCTTTATTTTTTTGTTTCAGACTTGCCAATTCTGAGATTAACTGTTGGCCATGGGAAAAGACATTTTCGACTTTGGCGCCCTCTATAAATTACTCAAAGAATCGGGATTAAAAATAAATTTTTGTTTTGTACTTTCGAAAGATGAAACAATGCTGCAATACAGTTTTATAATCATATCTGATAAAGGAGCGGAGAAAAAAAAAATCTTCAATTTTTTTTTGGCCTTTTAAAGTAGACCTGAAAACGATGACAGAACTTTTTTTTCTAAAGAGTAAAAAAAATTACCCGAATTTTCTTGAGGTATCGTGATCTCGAGTATAGTCGGTACGTGCAAATTGACCGGTTGATTGCCCGGTGTAATTAACAATCCCGGAATTTCTTCGATTTCCAACGAGATTCCCTCTTGAACAACGCGTTTAGACGTGCTACTGAAAACTTTTAGTATCTTCATATGCGCGTCCCACTGAGCTTTGCCAATGAGTTCTGAAAATAAATAAAATATTTATAATTGAAGTGCATGAAAATTTTGAACAACGTACTTTTGTCCCGATGACCGGTCGCCAATTGATTGAAATTGTAATCACAAGGTTTTCCGGTTACCACAATAGCTGAAATAGAAAAATAGTTTTTTTGCGTTTTTTCCAATTTTTAGTTGAACACAAAATCAACTTTTGTTATCACAAAAACTACCGGCGAAAAGTTTCCGGACAAAACTTCAAAAAAGGTCTGGAACGTTTTTTTATGCCATTTCGCCGGAAGTCAACGTAAGCTAATTTAACAAACGGCATTTTAAAGGGGAAGAATTCGGCTTCATTTCATGTTTTTTAAATTATTTTTACAATTTGTTTTTAGATTTGGACTCTATTTTGAAAACAACTGTTTTTCGCTTTTTCTCCTCTCTTAAGGGGCACCCATCTTCTAGAGGAATTTTTTAAAATACATTTTGACGATTGAATTCATAAAGGGGAATGTTTGAGCTTCAATTTCCTTTTTTAAAAAACTTTGAGTGATTTTTTTTCCCAAAGTTATTCCGTTTTTTGTGAAAAAAGAGGAAATTTGAAAAATCCCACACGAAAACAAAGAGGATTCATGAAAAAATTCAAGACAGCAAAAAGTTGCGTCTGTTTTCGTTGAATTCAATGGATTTTTTTCAGATTTTTTTTTCCAAATTTTTTTTTTTCTCATTTTCTGGGTCGCAGCTCAGATCATTCAATTACCATAACTCGAGAACTATGGGATTATTGATAAAATTCCAAGAGGGGAAAATACTTAATTTTACCATTGGACTTTTTGGAATTTTTTTTCAAATTTTTTTCCCTAATTTTTTCTCAGCATCAACATGAGAAAACGAAATTTTGGAGAAAAAGAATCTGAAAAAATTCCTCTGAAATCAACAAAAATAGACGAAACTTTTTCTGTCTTAAAGTTTTTCATGAATCCTTTCTGCTTTCAGGTTATACGGGATTTTTCAAATTTCTTATTTTTTCACAAAAAACAGAATAACTTTGGAAAAAAAATCGCACAATATTTAAAAAGAGAGGAAATTGAAGCTCAAACTTTCCCTTTTGTGAATCGAATCGTAAAAATGTACTAAAAAATTTCCTCTAGAATATGAGTGCATCTGAAGAGAGAGGGAAAAAGGCGAAAAACAGCTGTTTTCAAAATAGAGTCCAAATCTAAAAACAAATTGTAAAAATAATTTTTAAATCAGGAAATGACGCCGAAGTGGCATAAAAAAACGTTCCAGACCTTTTTTGAAGTTTTGTCCGGAAACTTTTCGCCAATATATTAATCAACGTTATCCTGATAACTCACATTCGATGCGTGTTAGTAGAAGTCCATTATTAATAAAACACTTTCCGTGCATCAAGGCGACTGAAAGTTTGGTCATGTGATCCAAATCAGTTTCCATAATTACCGCAAAATTCTCATCTATCGTCCACGTTACGATTTGGCCGTAATCCTCGAGCTGAAAATTAAAATGATGACTTGATTGATTAAATGGATTTTCGATATTTGTAATAAGTCGATAACAAAATCAAGAAAAAATGGAAAAAAATCGATTATAGATTGATCAAGATATTACCCTCGTAGTTTTTGCGTAAGCCATTGGATAATAACTCTCAGCATCGGCTTCGATAAGAACGTGCATTTTTGTACTATCATTTAGTTTCGCTTGACCATGATTTTGTACGCGGAGAGGAAATTGAGATTTTCCTCTGGGAAAACAGAGCCATCCATTTACTTCAATCGTTTGCTGTAAATTATTAATTATTTAATTACTCTTCCATATATGAGGCATTCCACGTCAAGTCGGCCACCCCATTTTTTGAAATCACCAAAAATAGCATACAAATTTTTATAAAGTAGTTCGAACTGTGAAGAAAATTCGTGATTTTTTTCAGATTTTTATTTTATTTTAGCTGGAAAAAAATACAAAAAAAATCTTGTTCCATTTCGTAACTCGAAAATTATTCATCGTACGAAAAAAAAGTACAACATGAAATTTAAGATTTTCAACGTACTTTTAACTGAAATTTTTTACGAACTCCTCCAAAAGCTCTTTATGCCATTTTCGGAGCAAATAATGTTTTGACTTTTTTTCTTCTCAGAATTGACATCTTCGATTTGTCCGTAGTTTCAACAGTTTTTCACTTGATATATTTACAGACTATTGAAAAATTAGCTCAGTGGAGAATTCATTCCTTCCCATGCGTTTTTCATCCCAAACGAATACACAAATTTCTCTGTGCATTAACAAGGTTGAGACTATCTATAGATATTTTCTAAAGCGCGCATTTTTGTTTATTTTTTGTACTTTTTCAATTTTTTAAACTTTTTTCGTTTTTATTTTTTTAAATATCTTTTTGTACATTTTAATAAACTTTATCAATGGACCCATGGACACCTATTAAGTCTATTTAAATTAAAGGCAAAGGCTACTCACGTTTCTCGATTGCAAAAAAGAATTTATTTACCGTCTTTGGATACACCGACGTTTCTATGGCCAATGAGTATTTTTTTAGTTCGATTTGGGCATGATTTTTGGGAATGAAGCAATGATACCGCTTTGTTCCTGGAATCGTCTTCGCAGTATCAAAACGAGATTATTTTATTATTTTTCCCTGTCTACGATTAATAATGATAAAATATCAATATCTACACTATTTTGTTAAATCACTCCGTAATAAAAATGTATCAATAAAAATGCATTTGAAATAATGGATTCTCCACTACGCCAATTTTGTTATAGCCTGTAAATATATCAAGTAAAAAACTGTTAAAACTACAGACGAATCGAAGATGTCAATTCTGAGAAAAAAAAAATCAAAACATTATTTGCTCTGAAAATGGCATATAGAGCTTTCGGAGGAGTTTGTAAAAAATTTCAGTAAACAGCACGTTGAAATTCTTAAATTTCATGTTGTACTTTTTTTTCGTACGCTGAATAATTTTCGAGTTACAAAATGGGACAAACAAATTTTTTGTATTTTTTTCCGGCAAAAAAACTGTAATTTAAAAATCTGAAAAAAATCACAAATTTTCTTGATAGTTGGAACTACTTTCTAAAAATTTGTCGCTATTTTTGGCGATTTCAAAAAATGGGGTGGCTGACTTGACGTGGAATGCCTCATACATTCATAGTTTCAAAATATTATCAAAGCATTTCTGTAACCAAGCATTTAAGTAAATAAAGTAAATAAATAAATAAAGTAAATAAAGCAATGCTGAAATTGATAAAAATTATCTACTTAATTTTTTGCTTCACCTGCGGATAAATAGTACAGAGTTTTTTATCACTGTTGCACCAAAGCAAATCTCCCAATCGCGCTGCGTTACGATTGCTGCACAAACTTGAACTCAGAAAATTGTCATTTTTCGTTTTACCGACAACTTTGTTCTCACTCTGATCTGCAAAAATTTCATATCTTAGAGATATTCTTTTTTATGCATAGCAATTTTTTCAAATTACCAAGTTTTTCCTCCTTATCATTTTTTTCATCGTTTGGCAATTTTGCGCAAAACATAATAGTCGGTCGACACGAATCTGGTCCTGATAAGGAAGTTGCCAGGCGAGCTTTTAGATAAGCTAATCTCCACGCCTGAATCCACGTCGCCATCATGTAGAAAATTGTTAGCAGCATCTTTCTTGTTTTCTTTTCGTTATTTCAGTTTTTCTTAAATTCGCCAAAGTACTCGCATGGTGAAGGCTGGAAAGAATATCTCATTTTTAGAAGAGATCGTTGTAATACAATGGCAATTATTTATTAATTAATTAAATTAATTTTTCCTAAGAATTTTCGAAGTGAAAAATCGTTAAAATGCATTTCAAGGTCTTTATTGAGGCATTGAAATTATAAATGCACGAGCTAAACGAAAAAGTTACTAAAAATAAATCAAAAAAACTTATTATCGTTGCATTGCAACTATGCAAACTTGAACATCGTACATCGATGAAGTATTGAAATTTTAAAAATAATTTTTACACGGCTGAAAGGACAAACTATGCAAAAATAAGAGATCTGTCTTTATGTGAGAAGAAAATTAACAATATAAACAGAGTGATTGTTATGTACTGGTTATGCATTTTCATCCATATTACGTGCGAAAGAGAAAATGAAAGAACAAAGTGTAAATTTCAAATGACACGATTCTTTTTTTTTTCTTTCTTTTTTTATTGATCAAATATCAAACCATCTAGTCTTGATTGCTTTGCACATTTTTAGATTGAAAATTACAATTTTGACTTGCCGAAACCAATGCAAAAGCTAACTCATGAATTTAGCGGTTCTGATAATTATTTTTTAGGTATCATTTTTATGCATTTTTTATTGTGATAATAAATATACCTATATTTATTGAAAAAAAATGCTGTTTGGTAGAAATGTTCACAATTTTAATTGCAATTAAATGAGCAAATTTGTTATGTCTGCAAAATAGTGTAATTGATGCGATAGCGCTCGCGTTCACCTAAATTGTTAAATACATACAATATATATGTATATATATTATATAGATATGTATGAATATATAATATATGTGTTACTTTTACTAGTCCGATAACCTCGGCGTGTAGTTTTTTTACTATCGATCATATCAGTAAATTTCCACGTAAGACATCAAAACGTTCAAAAAGAAAAGCATTATGCAAATTATTAGAATTTTGATATAAAAATTGTAAATGCAATTTTCATTCTTCGTGATTGATGAAAGATAATTGAAAATTTGTTGTTGCAAAAAGCAGGAAAGACTCACCGGAAGTTGAAACAAAATAAGACGGTCTATTGGGGACAAAACGTTATTCTTTCTTCGTGGGCTCGAAAATCGAGAAATTACAACACAATGCAAATTAATAACGCGAAGACTGACCGAGCTTTTTAGTGCCTGTCAAAGCTCTTCTCTTTATGGCAGAGTCGAACATTGCACCCGTGCAAAAATTGTGCGCGCATTTTCCGTGCGCCGGTGGCCTATATATATAGATACATTACATCATATGTTCCACCTGTATTTATATATTGTACATCTATATGTGTGTGTAGAGTGAGTGAGTGAGAGAGGTGAGAGAGAGAGAGAAGAGAAGCCTTGAGCTTGGGGACTTGACCGCAAGGAGCCGCTAGCGCCGCGGAGCGCGCGAAGTTCAAAGTTTGATTTTTCACAGACATTTCATTTGGAATTAAATTAAATGGAAAGGGTTTAGCCGGATAAGAATAGTGAATCACTCCCCAACGAATTTTGTGGCGCTGATTTGTTCCAAAGTTCCTAACTTAACAAAACAATTTTCGCGAAAGTTGCAGAGGGGTCTTCCTGCTAAAAAAAAAATCTTTTTTCGTTTTTTGCAGTTTTTAAATACCAAGAGACGACCGAAAAATCTTTAAAAAATTCTGAAAAATCATAAACACGTCACCGTTGATGGGAAAATGTTTTTTTTTTTTAAATGCTTAACTCTATTTTTAATCATCGAATCTTCCTTTAAAAAAATTATTTCGTAGCGAAGCGATATTTCTACTCTATTATGACAAAAATTGACATGATTTTACTCTTTATTCCCTAAATTTAAAAACAAAAAAAGTCCCAAAATTCGAACTGCAACACATTGAAAAAAAATAAAAACGACAAAATTTCTCATTTTTCATTGGAAATTCATGTATAAATTATTCTTTCGGTTTAATGAATGTGTGCTCATGGCTGGAAAATAGGAAAATTAATATGTTGCAATATGGATAGTAGGGATGAATAAACTAAAATTAGCAATAAAATCGTATTGTTCACAAACATTTCGAGCTTTCTGTTTAGAAAATTTTTAAATGCACCTGATTAATGAATTTAAACATTTGTCTAAAAAATTGTGCTTGGATCTGACAAAAATCGAACATTGAATGGGAAATTGAGCGTGAAGAGACAAGTCTTGACGAAATTATTATAACTTGCTTTCTTTTAAAATAAATTTCGACAAAAATTCACGAAGCAAATACAAACAACGTATAAAGAATTCACTGCATCATCAATTTCGTTTTTTTTTATTCAGTCTAGGCATATTACGTACAAACAATATAGGATACTAATAATTTAAATAACCAAACTGACATACATATTATATTCATCAACTCGTTTTTTTTGTTCCTTTTATTGTTATTATTGTTGTTATTATTATTTTTATCGCGATCCATATATATCTAATAATAAGTATTATAAGTTAAATCGACATTAGAATGCATAATCGTATATTACCAATTCATAGATATATATATATATATATATATATATATATATATATATATATATATTTATGTATATAAATATATATACACTTACACACACTTTTTCCTTCGCCATCGCACACGGTCCCACAGTCTGAAGATTTATAATTTGGAAATTTTCTTTCGCGTTTCGAAAAATCATTTTTTTTTTTCATGAGCGAAACGATAATTACAAGCAATAAGACGGTATTACGATTTATTCGTAAAACGAAAAACCTCGAAGAAATTTGTTTAACTCTTGTTTACTATCAAGGAAGAAAAAATCTGCAAAATTATATACGTCACACGACTATGCATATATTTCGATTGTAAAATTATTTATGTTTTTTCAAATTTCTCTTGTTCGAGAAAATGAGGATTATTTTTAGCAAGATTTTCATTGACAAGGAAATTTTCATTTCAAGAAAACTGAAAAAAGCAATCTTTAATGAAACTGGCTTTTACAACAATTATTTTTGAAAATTCAGTGACGACATGGATTTGTATTTTTTTTTTTCATTCCAAAAATGCGCATTTATTCACTCATCCTCAAATGCAAATTTATCTTTCTCTCTCTCTCTTTCTCTACCTTTATATATTATCACGCCTGTCCTAATTTTATATCGATTACATATTTTGCATATTTCAACTTTTCGGAAAACTTTGTCGGCGAACGATGCCTGATTGATGAATAATTAAAAGAAGAAAAAAAATATCACAAAATTAGTAAGGATTTATCGGAGCTTCTCGCTCATCACTGTGTATCGAGCCGTTTGTTTGTTTTTTTTTTTTTTTTTGACAGGTACTTAAAAAACATATATAAGAAAGTACCTGCTGAAATTTAAATGTTAATCGTGAAACAATTCTGGGCTCATCTATTTTACAAGTTACAACGATTGTTTTATTTTTTTTTCGTTCGATGCTGCAATATTGATTTGAGATTAAAATATTCCTATAAACAGAACGAGTTTACTCGTTTTTATGTCCCTAGGAACTAGTTATTAAATTAATATCGCTTTTACATTATTACACACGCCAAGTTTCTTTTTTTTTTTATAGACGATTATTATTATGATCTGTGGCTTTGCGCAAACACGACTTTACCGATTCGTACTGAACGTTTATCAATTTTTTTTTTTTTAATTTACACTTTTGACTAATGCGACGTTTGTCGCCTTTTTTTGAATTTCCCCCAATTAATTCACACGATTCAACTGGAACGTAAAAATTAAATTCAAGATAGCTACAGTTTACCGGTCAAATGTGTGCAATATTAAGAGGGTGAAACGCTTTGGACGCCGAAAGAAATAAATTTTTGCAATTTTTTGAAAAAGTCAACTATGCAACATTTTAGAAATCGTTTCGGCAAACAATCGTGGCTCAATCGCCAATAACAAATCGAGTTTTTCAATACAGCATACATTCTTGATGATTGAAAATTTTCGTCGCGACCCGGCTTTCGAAAATATCGACCGTTATACGATAATTTTCAGTTTTTAAATAATTGAATTCTATTCAATTTTCTCCACGAGCAGTCCGTAAATTTTATCAGATTTTTCCCGAAATCTGACAAAATTTCCAATCGAGGGTTCATTGTGGTTTTTGAAAGATTATTCGGCAATTAACCCCGTGGATTTATATTAATGTGTATGAGTCATTCCATGTCAAACCGACCACTTTTGAACCCGACCCCTTTCGATTTGGCTGAAATTTGTTTTTCCTTTTCCACCCCATTGAAAACATTTTTCAGGAAATTTTCAAATTTTTTTACTCAACCCAAAAAAAGGTGTTTTTTTTTCAAACAGCTATAACTTCTTCAAAAATTCACTAATTGGGACGTTTATTTTTTTTTTTTCGTTTTTAAATGTACTTTTCGAAAAAAAATACAAAAACATTTTTAGATATTACAATCTATGCAATTTTTCACTTTTTCGAGAAAAATAATCTTCTTCTCGAAGTTCGCCATTTTTAATTTTTTTTTCACTAAAAAAAAACTTTGATCAATTCCAGAAAAAAATACCGCCAAACATGGAGTGGGACGACATTTCCTTCTATTTTTTTTCACTTCAAAAAAAAATCAAAATTTTTTCGCGGATTACCACTTAAATTTTTTTTTCTTCTCAATTTTTCAAACTCTGAGATCCTTTATAAATCTTCAAAAATTTCCAGGGTGGTATTTTCTGAAATAAGCCCAGCTGAGAATTTTTTTTTTTTCAACCGTTAAAAAAATAGAAGGAAATCGCCCCACTACATTTTTGGCGGCATTTTTTCTGGAATTGGTCAGTTTTTTTTTAGTGAACAAAAAAAATAAAAATGGCGAACTTCGAGAAAAAGATGATTTTTCTCGGAAAAGTGAAAAATTTCATAGATTTTGTAATCTTAAAATTTTTCTCCATCTTTTTCGGAAAGTACATTTACAGACGAAAATTTTGAAAAAAAAACTTCCCAATTAGGCCATTTTTGAAAAAGTTATAGCTATTTGAAAAAAAAAGTTTCTCCTTTGGGTTGGTTAAAAGACTTTGAAAATTTCCTGAAAAATGTTTTTAATGGGGTAGAAAAGGAAAAAAAATCAGCCAAATCGAAAGAGGTCGAGTTTGAAAGTAATTGATTTGACATGGAATGTCCTATATTCACTATTCTTACAGTCTCAATAAAAAAATGAACGTCGCGCCACTGCTTGTTTTTTTTTTATCAAACAAATTTCATTTCACAAAAATTGGTGCACATCGATCGACAATTTTTGAAAAATAGTTTTCTCGAAATGTCAACACTCATTTCACTGGTACAACTGTAGCTATCTTGTAAAAAAAGGTCTTCAAATCGCGCCTGAACGTCTATAAAATTGTTTTTTCGATACTTTCCTTTTTTTTCTAATTATTTAGCTAAAATAATCACCGATATTGAAAGAATAATAATAATGGCAGTTGTAAAGAAGGAAGCTCTCAAAATTTTTTCATTAACTTTCGATCGATCGTAACAATTATACAAAATGATAATATAAACGTGGAGTTTCCTCGTTTCATCGATTATACAAGATACGAGGAATAGACGAGTTTGACGTTGAACGAAAAACTAGACAATTTTCCTGGTATTATCGCAACGGAGCCATAGAGAGATTAAAATTCTCCAATAATTTGTTTTCAAGGAATTATATATATGCATATATATATATATATATTTATATTTATAATACGAAAAAAAAATTTGGGCTCTGAGCCACATTTCCATCGACGCATCAACTTCCTATATACATTCGAATATTGGCAACAGGTCCTCGTTATCGTACGTCTAAACTATTTACAAGATCGTTTTTCTTTTTTTTTTCTTCGTTTTGAAAAATTTCAATTATTTCTGGAACCATCTAATAAATTGTTCGTGGCTCTCGTGTTTTATCGATAACTGTCGCGGATACGTTTTTTTTTCTACAATAATGGCAGTGTAAATATCGGTAAATGAAAAAAAAAGCAACGAGTAACGAAATAATAAAAAAAAAAGGAAAACTTGTCACTGGAACTTGCGATAATGGATCTCGTGGAAGCTTAGCAAATTTTGGAAGCTACATTCGTTTCCATAGAATAAGATTTAACGGAGATACTTTGAGAAAGGAAATGTGACAAAATATTGCAATTATTTAAATCATTCTGACCTGCAGGATATGCGCAAAGGTAATTTCCATCTTTGTTTACACTAAATTTCCGATTGGTCGACAATTTTAAATTCACATGGAGAATTCGAATCGCCGGAACAAAAAATTTGACGATTGTACGATAAAATTTTTTATTGCACTCCGTGCGTAAAGTGACCACTTCTCGCACGCTTCGCTTCGCTGCGCGTGCGAGAAGCGGGCACTTTACGCACTCGTGCCATAAAATTTTGTACGAATGTACTATGATGCTATTTTTCTTTTCGAAAATAAGCATTTGCACACTCATTTATGTATAATGACAGAGTTGTGAAAATAGTAATGTAAAAGTAATGCATTACTCATTACTTTAAACAATGTGTATTGGATAAGTTTTCCATTACAAATTACAAAAGTAACGAGTAATGGATGAATGTTCCATTGCAAATGGAAATAGTAATGTGTAATGGACGCGCGTTTCATTACAAATAAAAAAGTAATGTGTAATGTATGCAGGTTCCATTACAAATAATAAAAGTAATGTGCAATGGATGCATGTGCCATTACAAATTACAATTGAAAAAAAAAGTAATTTGTAGTGGAGAATATTCCATTACAAATTAGTGTATTTTTACCTGCATTTGGAGCAGGTACTATTTTGCTCAAGTCTATTAATGTTTCAATGAAAATAATTTGTGTGCATCAAGTTTTTGTTAACTTTACTATCGTTGTGGTAAATGTATGAACGGTGATTTTTTGGAGTAATTTTTACTCCATTCTTGTAAAAATTGCAATTCAAGAAAAACTTATAAGTGTCAGTGTATATTAAGTTAATATCAGAGTTGCGCAAAGTACTTGAAAGTACTTCAAGTATCAAGTACAAAGTACCGCAGGTACTTGAAGAACAAGTACTTGACAAAATAAAGTACCAAGTATCAAGTACTTTTCAAGTTTTCGGGTACGTCCCGTAAATTCTGGTACTTGGGTCATTCCATGTCAAATCGACCAAGAGTTGGAATCGACCACTTTCAATTTCGATGAAATTTGGTCAGAAGTTTTCGTTTTCAGTAAAACCAAGATCTACCAAGATCTACCAAGGAAAAAAAAAAATTTTTTTTTTTCAAAAGTTATGCAAAATTTAAAATTTATCGATTTTTCAATTTTTTTTCTAAATATCTTGAAAACTATGATAGTTATGAAAAATCGTTTGTTTCGTCTTGAAGATTATACTTGCGGCTACGAAAAAAATAAACCCAAAATTTTTTGAAAAATGATAAATTTGGAGAATTTTGAATTCTTTAAAATCGTGAAAATCCATAATTAACATGAAATTTTTTGTTCAATTTTTTAAATACAATACCTTGTACTGATTTTAAAAGATCCTGAAATTTTTAGAAAGGTGTTTTTTTGTTTCAAAAATATGCATTTTTTTAAGTTGAGCAATTTTAAGCCGTCAAAATTACATGATTTATCAACTTCACTTAACTTAGAGGTAAAAAAAAAGTTCTACCAAAATTCAAAAATGCACATTTTTGAAACAAAAAAAAACACATTTCTGAAAATTTCAGGATCTTTTAATATCAGTACGAGGTGTTATATAAAAAATATAAAACCAAACATTTTATGTTGATTATGGATTTTCACGATTTTGAAAAATTCAAAATTCTCCAAATTCATCATTTTTCAATTTTTTTTTTTCGGAATATATTTTTGTTCGTAGCCCTTTAAGACGAACTCAGAACGATTCTTTCTTAACTATAATAGTTTTCGAAATATTAAAAAAAGAACTTGAAAAAATGGTGAAATTTTGAATTTTCGAAAAAAAAAATTTAATTTTTTTCCTCTGTTACAACTCGTTTCAGGATAAAAAAAACTTCTGACAAAATTTCATCGAAATTGAAAGGGGTCGATTTCAAATATTCGTCGATTTGACATGGAGTGACCCATATTCAAAGGCTTTGCACATGCAACCATCAGCAAGACACATTTGAAAGTACTTGATACTTGTACTTGAAAAAAGTACTTCAAGTACAGGAAGTACTTGAAAAATGTAAGTACAATATTTGAAATACTTTTTAAGTACTTTGTACTTGCAAGTACTCTACTTCAAGTACTACCCAGCTCTGGTGAATATACACTGACACCTATGAACAGTGATTTTTTGGAGTAATTTTTACTCCATTGTTGTAAAAATTACAATTCAACAATGGAGTAAAAATTACACCAAAAAATAACCGTTCCTACATTTACCACGACTTAATTACTTTTTTTTCAATTGTAATTTGTAATGGGGCACTCATCCATTTTACATTACTTTTTTATTTGTAATGGGACATGCATCCATTACACATTACTTTTTTATTTGTAATGGCGCATGCATCCATTACACATTACTTTTTTTATTTGCAATGGAACACGCATTTATTACACATTACTTTTGTATTTTGTAATTGTACACTTGTCCATTTTACATTATGCAGTGTAATGGGTAATGAATACAGTAATGCATTATAAAAATAATGCATTATTTACAACTCTGATCGCTGATCGTTTTTGTATTATTGAGAAAAAAAAACAAGAAAAATTCTTCTCGGGTACTGAAAGAAAAAAATATCAGTAATATTCGTACGTGAAACAGAGATGGGCGTCTTTCGACTGAAAAATCATTTCGCATAATTCTGTAACAAAACACCAACTTATTGTCTATGAACAAAAAGTATGAAGAAACATTATGACCGATTATTTTTGACGAACTAAACAAAAAATGTCAACTTTCAATGGTTTTTCATTCGAAAGACATTACCTGACAGGAAAATGCTGACTCTAGGATATTGCCGCAAACAGGTACATATTTTAGTCTACATTTTATCTTTTTCTCGTTTTTTTTTTTTTTTAAAGATAAAGATAGAGAAAGACAACTACGATTTTGCTACTCGGATAAGCTATTTTCCAAGCAATCTGATATACACAATGTCATGAAAGTCGAAGGTTTGAGGTAACGTTACGATATTCACAGAATTGAAAAGTTTTTTGAGAATTTTTCACAAAATTACGTGGAAATTCGTAATGAACTACCATCACAATTTTTCAAGTTCAACTTCCGATTCAAACAAGTTTAAATATTTTTTTATAACGATATATTGGATTATTTCCTTTTGAAGGAAAGAATGCAAAATATAGCCAAATGCAAGGAAAAAAAAATAATGGTAATATTGAAAGAAAAAAATATTTCTGAATTATTTCGGAAGAGAAAGAGATGTAACATTACTCGTCTCGACCTGTCCCGACTTTCAAAACCCTAAAGATTTTCTTTTTCTCCTCTTCCTAAAATACCTTAAATGTGCGTGCATTAAGATTACATAGGATCCTACATTTGTCTAAGTTTAAACTGACAATAGTTACATTGGTCCAATATGAATTACGCCCTCGTGTCTTTTACACAATGATTAAGCTCCTCACTGCCGATATCCTGCATCACAAAAAAAAAAAAACAAAAAAAAAAACGAAAACGCTATTTTGGTAGTTTTTTTTCTCAATAAATTCAAATAAATAAACGATTTTTCAACGTCGTTAAAACTTAATTTTGATTCAAACGAAATATATATATATATATAATATATATAAAAGAATAGTTTTATCCAGAAATTAGCTGGATGCGGAGGGAAAAAAAGACCACAGAGATCGCGAGAATACGCGGAGCGATTTTCATCCACGAGGCGAAACCTCGAGACTCCTCCTCGTATATAATCGTATACTACAAATTGGCTCGTCACGACGATCGACCAAAACGAAAGGGAGATGCGAGACTCGCTCATCATCTCTCGTTCGAGCGCGATCGTGAAAATTCGTCTCATATGAATCTTGGCAAACCGGAGCTTGAACGATGATACATGTAGGGCGGAGGCAGAGGTCCTGGAAAATGTCTCTGGCGCTGATGCGTCAACAATGGATGATGAGGTCCGATTGTGCCGATCGACACGGGCCCGTGTTGCAAAAGATGTGACGTACCGTCACCGAGATCGAGCTCGAGCTCCTGCTGTTCGACCAATTGAAGAGCACCGAAAGACGCTGTCGCCATTGCAACGTCCGGCATTATGCCCGACAAATGTCCATCGCCGCATACATTACTTTCCGCCTGATGCTGGAAATAAATGAAAAATATGAAAAACCCTGCAAATTGGACAGTTGCACATTCCTTCCTTATCTTCCTTATCTTTATCCACAGTTCACACAGGCTTCCTTTATCACAAAATTTGGCTTCCTCATAAAGGAAACTTTGTTAACTATCGAAAAACATGAGTAATCAACAGGGTTTCAAGTAATGCATTACTTTTTTTAATGCATTGCCATTTTCATTACCCATTACAATGTAGTGTATATAATGGAAAAACTTCCATTACCCATTACAATGTAGTGTATAATGAAAAAACTTCAATTACCCATTACAATGTAGTGTATAAAAGAAAAAATGTTCATTTCTCATTACAATGTAGTGTGTAATGAAAAAAATCTCCATTACTCATTACAATGTAGTGTGAAACGGAAAAAAATGTCATTGCCTATTACAATGTAGTGTGTAATGGATAAAAATTTCCTTTACCCATTACAATGTAGTGTGTAATGGAAAAAATCTCAATTACTCATTACAATGTAGTGTATAATGGAAAAAAAATTTCATTGCCCATTACAATGTAGTGTGTAATGAAAAAAAAATTCATTACCCATTATAATGTAGTGTGTAATGGAAAAAAAATTCCTTTACCCATTACAATGTAGTGTATAATGGGAAAATCTCCATTACTCATTACAATGTAGTGTGTAATGGAAAAAAAAATTATTAACCATTACAATGTAGTGTGTAATGGAAAAAATCTCCATTACTTGTTACAATGTAGTGTGTAATGGACAAAAATGTCATTAACCATTACAATGTAGTGTGTAATGGAAAAAAATCTCCATTACTCATTACAATGTAGTATGTAATGGAAAAAATCTCCATCACTCATTACAATGTAGTGTGTAATGGAAAAAATCTCCATCACTCATTACAATGTAGTGTGCAATGGAAAAAATCTCCATTACCCATTACAATGTAGTGTGTAGTGGAGAAAATTTCCATTACCCATTACAATGTAGTATGTATTGGAAAAAAATGTAGGGAATGAAGAGTAAAATCATGTCAATTTTTGTCATAATAGTAGAAAAATCTCTTCGCTACAAAATAATGTTTTTAATGGAAGTTTCGATGATTAAAAACAGAGTTTAGCAATTTGAAAAGAGAAAAAAAATTCCAATTAACGTTGACATGTATCTGATTTTTCTGGATTTTTCAAGATTTATTCTTTTGGTTTTATCCTACGAAATATCCTTTATGATAAAGTTCCAACGCACGCATTTTTAAATTAAAAATTAAATTTTCAAAAAAATATAAAAAAAAAAATTTTAATTAAAAATTTCATACAATAATTTGATAAATTTTTGATAATGTTAATAACGATCAACCTTGGCCACGGCTTAATATCATTTTTAACGGAAGAAAATAAAACATTGAAAATTAGTGCAAACATTTTTTACAAACGACATTTCGATAATGAAATTTGCCTCGACAATATGAATTATTGTTGGAAGAAGAGAAAATGGTAATGCATCTTTTCAGAAATCATCATAAATTATTGTACTTAACGGTCGATCGCTGTAATTGTTTTTCCAGTACTAAGAATTCTTTTATGAAACGTTTTTCACGCATCGAGGTCTATTTCGATGATCAATAGTTGAAAAAAACTATTTTGAAACTTTAATTACGATTTTTCTAGAGCCTGTAAATATCGATGCATCAACACAATCGTTACAAAAAAAATCCCACAAATTTTTCGCTGGTTCAATGAAAATTTTCCGAAATGAAAGGTTTTTCCTTCCCCATAAAAAAAAAATTTTCGTTTTCGTATCATTTTGATCGAGATTTTGATGAAAATGGGTTGAAAATTTTGGGAACTTCGGGAAATCATATTGAAGGATTGAAATATTTATAAAATTTTTGATATTTCGAAAAATGCAGCATTCTTAAAAAAAGTTATTCAACATTCGGCATTGAAATTTTTTGAACATTTAATATAGTTATCGAAGTTCTTCAATTCAAAATTTGCGGAAATCAATCGAAGGATTGAAAATTTACGAAATTTTTTAGTTAAAAAAAAAATATGGCACACGTTCCAGTTTCATAAATATTCAAAATAACGCGCGGAAATCGATCCGTGCTCTAAAATTTGATGAAATTTTCAATTTTTCAACGGTCGTAAATTCAAACTGTATAATTACGGAAATTCCTGTAAATTGTAAGTTTGGACATTGCCTCCTCATCTTTTTCCATAGTTTATGAACGTTTTTTTTTAATGAGGAAGCCAAAATCGGTTAAAAATGAATGAAAATAGTAAAGCAACGTGGACATCTGCAATTTGCAGGCTTGTTTTTGCTTCCTCATGAAGAAAGCTTTGTTTTCGTGAAAATATTTTTTTCCGCGATTTTTATGCCAATATGTTCAAAATGTCCTAAAACATCGAGAAATCATATTTACAAAAAATGTCCGGATGGGTGTGTGTGTGTGTGTGTGTTTGTGCGTGTGTGTGCGTGTGTGTTCAGAGTTTCAGATGTAAATAATTAATAACTCGAAAACGCTTCGAGGTATCAAACTAAAATTTGGCACACTTATCGAGCACGAATTGCTCTTCATTATGAAAAAAATGCTGCTTTAATTATAACGGCTGTTCAGATTTTATCGACTTTTTTCGTTTTTGCAAGAATGGCGTAAACGCTCTAACCTCTGCAATTTTCAAGATATTGCACTCAAACTTTGTACAGAATCAGTATAGCTATTAAGGTTGTTTGGTATTGAATTTGGCGAAAATCCATCGAGGAATTAAAATTTTATGAAATTTTGAATTTTTTGAAAAAAAGCCTAAACGCTCTAACTTGTGCAATTTTTAAAATATTGTACTGAAACTTTGCACAGAGCTAATATAGCTATCAAGGTTGTTCGTTATTAAATTTGGCAAAAATTTATCGAGGGATTAAAATTTTATGGAATTTTCAATTTTTTGAAAAATTGCGTAAACACTCTGAGTTGCGCAATTTTCAAGATATTGCACTGAAACTTCACACGGAGCTATTATAGCTATCGAGGATGTTCGTTATTAAATGTGGCGAAAATCGATCGAATGATTAAATTTTTATGAAATTTTTAATTTTTTTAAAAGAAGCGTAAACGCCATAACTTTTGAAATTTTTTAGATATTGCAATGAAATTTTGTGAAGAGCCAGTATAGCTTTAATGTTATTCGCTATCAAATTCCGCGAAAATCGATCGAATTTGCACATTGATTACTAATATTTTTCAATAGTTAACAAAGCATCCTTTATGAGGAAGCCAAATTTGATCGTCATACTATGTGTTGAAGGAAGCTATGTGAACTATGGATAAATATGAGGAAGCAATGTGCAAATTTCAATTTGGTCGATTTGGTCAACGATTTGGTCACGGAAATGAAAATACTTTTGCCAACGATGACGAGGCCTTCGGTATCAATGAATTAATTGTTACTATGATGGAGAAGGAGAGGGAGAGGGAGACGAAAAAGGGAGAGTAACGCCTCATAATGACGATTCACCTCTCCGGGAAGTCTATAATTCTCTCCTTCGGTAACGACCGCCGGTAGCTCGTGTCGTAGTCCATAAGATGCGCTTTGTCGTGGAAATGTCATGTTTCGACCGTAACACATCGGCGGAGCCGGCGCACCAGTGTTCATGTTTATGCTTCCTGTATTAACGGCCTCCATCCCAGTCACGTTTTCGTCTTGCTCTCCTAGATTGTAGCATGCTGCGTTCTGCGAAAAAAAAAACATAAACGATTAATCATTCGAATTCAATGGATGAAAAAATCGATTCATCGATCATAATCGATAATTTACGAATTGACGATAAATCAAGATGTTGAAAGTACAATATTGTCATTTCAGTTTATCTTGATAAATTTTCAAGTCCCATGGAACCAGTGATCGGCAGTATCGATTTTTTCGTCAACGATATTGATTACATTAATAATTTTTTTCGAAAAATTAATAATTAGTCAAAAAATAGTACTGATTTTTAATAAAAATTCATAATTAGTTGAAAAATATTAGTAATTTTTCTAAAAAATTAGTATTTAGCGACAAAACATTTCCAATTAAAAAAAAAAAATTAGTAATTAAGGAAAAAATATTACCAAGTTTTTTTCTGAATATAATAATTGGTGAAGAAAATATTACTAATTAGTAATAAAAAAAACAGTGATTTGTAGAAAAGTATTGTGTATATTTTTGTATTTGTATATACGGATTGAGTCATTGTTATAAGCTCAAACAACTCTATTAAAAGAGTTGTTTTATTTTTTTAAATAACTAGATCTTTTAAATATTGCACACATTAGTATTCATTGTATCGAATGTCATACGATGTCATACAAGTTATTATTAATACGAATATTTAATCAGTACTTACTAAAAAATGCACTAGTAATTATTTTTTATTTATTACTTTTTCCAAAATTAATACAACATTGCTCCACAAATTATTGATTTTTTTTTGTTATTTAGTAATATCTTTCTCGTCAATTATTAATTCTTGGAGAAAATTAGTAATATTTTATCGTTAATCACTCATTTTTTGTTGTTGAAAAATTAGAAATATTTTGTCATTAGTTACTTATTTATTAGAAAAATTAGAAATATTTGGACACTAATTACTAATTAGAAGAAAAATTAGTAATATGTTCCCGCTAATAACTAATTTTTTGAAAAAAAATGAGCAATATTTTTTTGCTAATTATTAATTTTTCGAAAAAATTGGATAATAAAAATAGATAGACTTTTTTGCCGATCACTGCATGCAACTGCTGAAAATTGAAACATCGATTTATGTTAATAAACTAGTTTCATGTTTTTCAGAAAAAAAATTGGAAAATAGAGTGAGGTATAGAAAAGCTAATAGAATTGGTTTATACGAAAATTTGTTTCTTATTTCCATGTCGTCAAATTTTCTGAACGGTTTTTTTTTCCTTTTTCAAAATAACGATCTGTGGAACGAATCATTTCGCTCATTATGGGTGTGTTATTTGGAATTCTTATCGGGACTGATAAAAAAAAAAAATCAATTTGCCGGAAACGTTATTTCAGCTCGTCATTCGTTTTTCTCGGTGCTTTTATAAAAGATACGCCGAGCAAAGTGCTGTTATCGAGTACTGCTTTAACATAAGATGAAGGAAAAAATCGTGCAAGAATTTTCAAGATCGATATCATTTTTTCTATTTTCAAAGATTTTTCTTTGAGCAAATAGCTTTGTGAATTTTGACGCCCGTATAAAGGAAGTTTGGTGCACGACAGAAAATTAAGAGGAAGCGATGGGTAAGTTCTAATTTGAAAGATTAATCTCCTTTTTTGTTTCCACTTGAAAATTTCAAAATTTCAATCGTTTTTGAAGTTTTTTACTGATTGTGGCAAAATTATGGAAATTAGAAATTTCACAATATATATTTTTTTTATTTACCGATATTTTTTAAGTTGGACCTTTCAATTCAATACAAATCTCTATGTCACCATATTTGATTATGCAAAAAGTATCTTTTTTTTCTAGCCTAATATTTTAAGCCATTCCTTTTTAATTTCCCTAATAATCCATTTTTTCACGTTTATATTTATAATGTACGTTTTTTAATTAATTAAAAATTAATTTCAAATTAATAAATTCATACTGATAAATAAATAAATTTCCAATCAATAATATACATTTATATCAATAATTCGAGCTCAAGAGCTGCGCAATTATGGAATTGGAACTATCACAGGCATTTCATTGAAATATCAAGTTAGAAAAAAAACCTGATTCTCTTTGAGAATTCCAAAGTCAATAATTAATTAAGATACGATAATTAATTAATTAAGATAAGATAAAAAATGAGGAATTCGTTTATATTCGAATTCCTCGAGCAGTCAAAAATAATCTGTATTACGTCAGAAAAAAATAAACAATATGAAGCTTCGCTTGAAGTAATAAGTGAAAACGCTATTTTCCTCATTTAACTCGATATTATGATGCACCGACGATAAGATTAAAATCACATTGATAATCTTTTCCATCCGATTAATCAAGTGGATCAGACCGAAGAATCGAAAGAATCAGTTTTCATAAAACTATCATTTATTCCTCAAGTTCTTTCGTTCAATTTTTATTTTTTACAAATAAAATTAATTAAGGGCTAACATCACTTCGACCGGTTCGAAATTTGATTTTTTTTTTTTGCGAAATGCGGGCCATTTTTCTTCGAACAGTATTTTAAAAATAGGTGAAGCTTCGAAAATTTTCAATCAACCAATTAAATTATTTTTAAATAAATCATCACATCTTTTTTTGAAGTAATTTTCAGATGAAAGTTTAGGAATTACTTTGAATAAGTGCCAAATCACTAAAAATTCATTCATCAATGTAATTGATATTAAATTTCGCAAAACTCGATTCAGGAATTAGGATTGTACAGAATTTTGCATTTTCAAAAAAAGAAGCATGATCAGACTTTTACAAATTGGGGGTGAAAGTTATCTATTGTCGAATTTTGCGAAAATTGCTTATGGAGCGAAAATTCTCAAACCGTTGATCTAGAAAAATAAAAACATTTGGTCATAATTTTGTTTGCAAATATTTTTTATTTATCGAGGAAGCTAAAAGTGTGAAAGCTTGTTGCTCATGGAGGAGGATTTGCTAATGCGTGAAAATGATGTGCAAATTACTAATTTGCAAGTTTTTTGTTCTCGCAATCAAACTTGAACGAATGCAAATGAGTTTGAAGCAGATCAATTTGTGGTATGCGTCGAGCACACGAAGTTCACTTTGTAATATATTCCTGGACGAATTACGATAATAGTGATAACCCTCGGTTTTTTAATTTCAATGGCTAGTTTAGATAGAATGCTCGAGAGAGAGAGAGAGAGAGACAGAGAGGAAAATATATAAACTTTGTTCTCTCTCTCTACTCATCGAGGCGGATAAGAGCGCCAACGAGGATTCAGAGCTGTGCACTCGTTCAGCGTCATTCTATCGCGATACCGTATAGCGTTAAATCGTCACGGTTTATTTTTTTTTAACTCGCCTTAACAGTTATTCGCATACTGTTGCGCACATGGGATATGCTTTATGAGCAAAGTGGCATAGATAAATTGTGATTATATCGTTTACTATCAACTAGTCATCAGGTTAGTATGTTTCTTTTTATTGAAAAAAAATACTTTTGTTTAAAATTGAAAAAAAAGTTGAACTTATTCCTTGCTTATCGAGTAAAAGCGAGGAATTCATAATGAGCAATTTTTTTAAGCATTTTATCGATTTTAATTAACGAATTTTCATAGAAATTTTATGAATGAATGAAATTGATGATTTAATGGATGAAATTGATGAATGAATGAAATTAATGAATGAAATTAATGAAAGAAATTGATAAATTAATGAATGAAATTGATGAATTAATGAACTTAATGAATGAAATTGATGAATTAATGAAATTAATGAACGAAATTGATGAATTAATGAAATTAATGAATGAAATTGATGAATTAATGAAATTAATGAATGAAATTGATGAATGAATGAAATTAATAAATGAAATTGATGAATGAATGAAAATAATGAACGAAATTGATGAGTTAATGAAATTAATGGATGAAATTGATGAATTAATGAAATTAATGAATGAAATTGATGAATTAATGAAATTAATGAATGAAATTGATGAATTAATGAAAATCATGAATGAAATTGATGAATTAATGAAATTAATGAATGAAATTGATGAATTAATGAAATTAATGAATGAAATTGATGAATTAATGAAGTTAATGAATGAAATTAATGAATGAAATTGATGAATTAATGAAATTAATGAATGAAATTGATGAACTAATGAAACTAATTAATGAAATTGATGAATGACTGTAACTAACGAATGAAATTGATGAATGAACGTTAATGAATGAACTTAAATCAAATATTTGAAAAACCGTGCAAATTGGATATTTACTCATTTTATATTCATCGTTCGCCAAGTCTCGTTTACGAGCAGGTCCTTGAACTCCTTTCTGATAAGTATAGTTTAATTGTGGTTTTTTTCATAGAGGAAACTCAACGAACGGCGGAAAGAAGCAAGCGCTCAGAAAATTTATTATTTGCACGATTTTCTTTTTTCATCATCTTCAGGAAAATTTAATGTTTTTTTTTTTTTTTTCGAATGATACAAGTGATTCTTTCCTAATTCAATGCCAACTATCGCAGACATGTAATATATTTGTGCAAAAAATTAGAGCTCAATTGCGAAAGTCAGAGCGTTCGCACGTTTCTTTTTTTATATCCTCTTTTAACTGAGTCTCTTGAGTGATTTTTTTAAAATTCAATTCCAAAATTTATAACTCAATTCAATTCTTTCAAAATTGAATACAGTTGACGAGAGTTTTTTTTTAATTTGCAGCAGTTTTTTTTAAATTTCAACAGTTCTTTTTTAATTTCAAGAATTTCTAGCGTTTTTCTAAATTTCCAAATTTTTTTCCGACCAAACTTCTGCGTCGATTCTTTGCCAGTTTAATGTCAACCGCTCTTGTCATCGATTGAATTTGGATAAAAAATTTGAGCTCGATAATTCCAAAATTACTAAATTTAGAGAAATCGCAGAAATTTTGCGAGCAATAAATTTGCATTCAACAAATTTTTGCGAAATCTCATTTCTCGACTTGAGAAATTTCGAAAATACTTGCATAAAAATTTCGAAAACAAAAATGTCACGAAAACAAGGATTCCTTTACGAATGAGTGAAAATCATCGGAATAATTATCCGCACAATTTTTCACTCATGCAAAATCGTTTCTTCGATTATCAACACTTGGAATAATTAGTGATAAACCGAAAAATAGGCGAACGAACTCAAACAAACTTGAACTTGAACCAAAAATCGATGATAAGAATATAAATTGAAGAACCATGATAATTGATAAATTTTAATTGATTAATCGAATGTTCCGATAATTGACCAGGGTCAAAGATAATTATTTTTTTTCGATTTTATTACTTTTACGACCAGACAAATTATTCGAAAAAATAAGGATAGTCAGAATTTTGTCCCGTTGACGTTTCTTCGTTTACGTTTCAATTGGCTTGATAATTTTTTTTTTTAAGATCAAGAGTGTCAATTAACAATTCGAGTCGAGACGTTGAAAGCGAATGCAAGGCGCGTAGAAGTCGTTGCGTCGTCGAGTTTCGAATTCAATTAAGAAACTGAGCTTTTGACGCGTGAAGAGCGTAGAAAAAAAAGAAGACAGAGAGAAGGGGTAACGTGTGCTAATCTTAAAACGCTGAGAAGCAGGGAAAGAATAAAGGGTTAGAATCGAATGCTTCTCAGTTGTTGCTGCTCCGTTGCAACGGCTTGATAAAAAAATAAAATTCGTGCCGCTTCTTCCGTTCCTCGAGCCAAGAGTGTATTTTGAAACGTGACAAAATCGAATGCGCTGAATACATGGAAATATCTTCTTACTGCAAAGAAAAAAAAACGTGTCGGTGAGTCGAGGTCTTTGCAGTTTTCAACGAAAAAATGATCAAAAATAAAAATATGAAAATGTGATTAGTTAAATTACTAAAATGAAAAATTATAATTATAAATATTCAATGAAAAACTAAAATCCTTTAATTTCATGTAAATTCCTAATAAATATTAAATGAAAGACTAAATTCCTTCAAATTCCTCGTTAGAATGAGAATCTGGCAGTTTTTGCAAAAGAATAAAAAATTCTTCACCAATAAGTGTAATTAAGAAAATTAGTGTTTTGAAAAATTCTGTTCGTCAAATGTAGCAAAATTATTCATAATTAGAAATATTGCATCAAGCAACAACGTTTTTCAAATTTCTCTCGTAAAAATAAAAAATAAACAACATTGCAGATTGTCCAAGAAAAAATTGAATTTCATAGATTTTTTCTGTCTACTTGAATCAAATTCTAAATTCCTTTAAATTTATTTAAATTCCTAATAAATATTAAATGAAAGACTAAATTCCTTCAAATTCCTCGTTAGAATGAGAATCTGGTAGTTTTCGCAAAATAATCAAAAATTCTTCACCAATTAGTGTAATTAAGAAAATTAGTAATTTGAAAAATTGTCTTCGTCAAATGTAGCAAAATTATTCATAATTAAAAATATTGCATCAAGCAACAACGTTTTTCAAATTTCTCTCGAAAAAATAATAAATAAACAACATTGCTGATTGTCCAAGAAAAAATTGAATTCCATAGATTTTTTCAGTCTACTTGAATCAAATTCTAAGTTCCTTTAAATTTATTTAAATTCCCAATAAATATTAAATGAAAGACAACATTCCTTTAAATTCCTCTTTAGAATGAGAATCTGGTAGTTTTCGCGAAAGAATCAAAAATTCTTCACCAATTAGTGTAATTAACAAAATTAGTATTTTGAAAAATTGTCTTCGCCAAATGTAGCAAAATTATTCATAATTAAAAATATTGCATCAAGCAACAACGTTTTTCAAATTTCTCTCGTAAAAATAAAAAATAAACAACATTGCAGATTGTCCAAGAAAAAATTGAATTTCATAGATTTTTTCTGTCTACTTGAATCAAATTCTAAGTTCCTTTAAATTTATTTAAATTCCCAATAAATATTAAATGAAAGACAACATTCCTTTAAATTCCTCTTTAGAATGAGAATCTGGTAGTTTTCGCGAAAGAATCAAAAATTCTTCACCAATTAGTGTAATTAACAAAATTAGTATTTTGAAAAATTGTCTTCGCCAAATGTAGCAAAATTATTCATAATTAAAAATATTGCATCAAGCAACAACGTTTTTCAAATTTCTCTCGTAAAAATAAAAAATAAACAACATTGCAGATTGTCCAAGAAAAAATTGAATTTCATAGATTTTTTCTGTCTACTTGAATCAAATTCTAAATTCCTTTAAATTTATTCAAATTCCTAATAATTTAAATGAAAGACAAAATTTCTTTAAATTCCTGGTTAGAATGAGAATCTGGTAGTTTTCGCAAAAGAATCAAAAATTCTTCACCAATTAGTGTAATTAAGAAAATTAGTATTTTGAAAAATTGTCTTCGTCAAATGCAGCGAAATTATTCATAATTAGAAATATTGCATCAAGCAACAACATTTACAAATTTCTCTCATAAAAATAGAAAATAAATAAAATTGCAGATTGTGCAAGGGAAAATTGAATTTTATAAATTTTTTCTGTCTGCTTGAATTTTTACCGTATCAATAATGTCGATGATCAAAATATTAATTTGAAAATTCCATTTTTTTAAATCGCAAGACAATGCTTTCTCACAATAAAGATTTGATAAAAAGTGTCACTTTTCAAATTCCTCTCGACGTTATCAATCGCACGACAATCGACACTTATTAATTCCCTTTGGAAAAACTGATATCTTCATTCAATAAATATTCCCATTAAGAAAGCAATAAATAGAGATTATCCGTTATCATCGAGGTCGTGACGCATGTCGAAAAAAAAAATTGTTCATCAAATGTTTTTCCCCTCTGATTCTCTACAATTGTCCTAGATATTTGCGAATTATCGCGAATGACCTTTCGAGATGATGCTTCAAGGCGCGACAATTTTCATCGGCAAAACCGGACGAACCAATTGAGTGCAATTGATCGGAAATAATTAACTCGACGATTGCACTTTGATCAAAATAATTTCCACTCCGCATTTTGAACATCGGATTTGGAACTCGTGAGAAAAAAAGAAAATCCTCGAAATTGACGATAAAACTATTGAAGTTGCGAATAGTTGATTTATCGAAAAAATTTCAAAACTAAGACGCATTACGTTGTACCATTTCGCCAGTGAATTATTTATCCATTGATACACGTAATGGAAAAAAGAATTGCGCAACGCAGATGACAGTAGAAAGATAATTTGAGGCGACTGAACGCGGAAACGTAATGAATATTCACTTCAAGGCCAATGATGAAAAAAAAAACGCACGCACGAGGCTCATTGTGTCTCTCAAAACGCCTATTGTGCAATAACGTTCAGTATGCAATTTGAATATTCTGTAACAGTTAATTCGTGTGCGAAAAGTAACGTGCGACAGACCGCGCAGATGAACTTTGGTTGGACTTTGGTTCTAAAATTAAGCTGAGGGAAATTTAGCAAAATTATTTTTAGAACAAAAAAAAAGAACATTTGCCCACTCAAGTGACACATTTTTGGGTTTCTTGTTAATCATTATCGAGACAACGATTTTATATGCGTGAGAAATTATGAGGTCAATTATTCAGACGATTTTTGCCTCATCATTGAAGAAGCTTTGCTTGCACTGAGAGAAAAAATTACTAGAACCAATGAAATAAAGTTATGAAGGCAAAAAATCATTTTTTTTTCATTATTTGCCAAAACATATGAGATTGGTTCCCTTATATATTTACTTGGTTCATTTTTTTCAGTCAATTCCATAAAGTTCTGTTTCAATAAACGAATTTACTTAAATCTAACAATATGTTATCAATTATATGTAATATGTTGTTTGAAACAAAAACACATTTTATCATTCAAAACATGCACGTCTTTTAATACAGGAAGCACTGAGAAAAAAAATTTGTCGAATCAACAAATTAATTAGTCCAATCAACAGGAAAAATGATTGATTCAATAAAATGCGTGTTTATTAATTATTGCTAAACATTTTATAAAAAATATATAGCCCTTGCCAAATAATTCAATGTGCATAGTTTAGTGACCCCCAAAAAGAGATAAATAGAAAAAAAGACAAATCTGCGCCAATTCTCCGATCTAATTTCTCTGTTCGACCCAGATTCGAACCCTCGACCCTACCTACCATCATACCTATCCTACCTAACTACCTAACACGCTACCTATTACGCTATCGACTTCTACTATGCACTTGAAAAAATTTAGGAGTTTTATGAAGATTCGAATATAAGAAAACATTTGAAAAACCAGTTTTTTAATTTTTAACAATTTATGTATACTATTAAAGTATACTATAAAAATGAGAGTTCTTTGCTTGAAAGAAATAAAAATTTAATCATTCCAAATAAATATTCTATTGGAATAAAATAATGTGTTCCTTATTTTACTACAGCTTCTTTTAAAATAATCACAATCAAATTTATATCTAATAAATATTGAAAATACTATAGAAATATTTTTAGAAGTAAAATAATGATGAATTTATTGCAAAGAAATAATTTTGTTCGAAAAAAATAATTTCGTATTGAAGTCATTTTTTAGATCCAAATAATCTCATGTTTATGATGCGATCAATGTAATTAATCCAATGAATACAAATTTAATCAAATCTATCATGCATTTTATTGTTACTGTTAAATAAGAGTTTAATATAATGGAGTAATAGATTCGTGAAAATATTTTTTTAAATGAAGAGTGATTTTCTTGGTTCAACAAATAAATAATCGAATTAATACTTTGAGTTAATAAATAAATTCATGTCTTCAAATTCAATAATTTTTTCTCTCAGTGTGGATGAATTTTTTTTTTTTAGATTTTCATGTCAGTTATATAAAATGTTCCAAAATGAATTTAACGAATCTGAAAAACGTCTTAAGCGAGTCAAAATTGTCGCAAATTTTGTCAAAATTGCACGACGACAATTTGGTGAGATTTTCAATTTTTTGCAATATGGGTACTCTAATTTTTGCAGGTTTGAAATGATAACTTCAAAAATTCGACATTATTTCAAGAATTATTTCCAAAATATTACAATCTTTTTTAGAAGGCCAAAAAAAAGAAAAAAAGAAAAAAAAGAAAAAAGAAGAACAACAGTGTTTCATCCTTCGAAAGTACAAAAAAAATATTCTTTATTTTGATTCTTTGAATAATTTATAGAAGGCGCCAAAGGCGAAAATGTTTTTTCTCATGGCCGACAGTTAATCACAGGATTGGCAAGAGTGAAACAAGAAAATGAAAAGCATTTTAAAGAGGAAGGGTCTTTTACAATAATTTACCACCGTTAATAAAAAATCGATGTAAAAAAAAAAATTGCGCATGTTTGAAATGAAAATTAACCATTGAATTTTTCACAATTTATTTCAAACATCCGCCATTTTTTTTAAATCCATTTTTCATTAACAGTGGTAAATTGTTGTGTAAGAAACCTTCCTCTTTAAAATGCTTTTTTATCTTTTGGTTTCAGACTTGCTAAGTAAGATTAACTGTCGGCCATGGGAAAAGACATTTTTTACTTTGGCGCCTTCTATAAATTATTCAAACAATGTAAATAAAAAATAAATTTTCGTTTTGTACTTTCGAAAGAAGGAACAATGTTGTAATAACAGTTTCATAGTCATATCTGACAAAAATTCTGAGATTTTTTTTTAATTTGCTTTTTTTGGCCTTCTAAAGTAGACTTCATGATGAAACATTATTTATAAAACAATTTTCGGATTTTTAGGAGAAAGTCAAAATTATTTCTTGATTTTCTCGCAGGAAAATTTCCAAAAGTGCAAGAATTGCGGATTTAACGCAAGAACCTCATTAAAAATATAAAATTCAAGAAATTCCCGTTTCACATTTCACTTTTTGGTGCCGATAAATTTTCAAAACTCCCAAAAATTATGAGAATCCATTATCATAATTTAAATAATCCATTAAATTGGATAATGGATAATCCATTATCCATTATTACCCCCAAAAATTATGAGAATGCAATGCAAGCAGTGATCGGCAGTATTGATTTTTTCGTCAACGATATTGATTATATCAATCATTTTTTCGAAAAATTAATAATTAGTCAAAAAATAGTACTGATTTTTAATAAAAATTCAAAATTAGTTGAAAAATATTAGTAATTTTTCTAAACAATTAGTAATTAGCGAAAAAATATTACCAAATTTTTTTCTAAATATAATAATTGGTAAGGAATATAATGTAGTAATGTAGTAATGTAGAAAAGTATCTCGATCTTTTGAATATTTCACAAATTAGTATTTATTGAATCGAATGTCATACGATATCATATAAGTTAGTATTAATACGAATATTTAATCGGTACTTATTAAAAAATGCATCAGTAATGTTTTTTTTAATTATTACTTTTTCCAAAATTAATACAACATTGCTCCACAAATCATTGATTTTTTTGGTTATTTAGCAATATCTTTCTCGCCAATTACTAATTCTTGGAGAAAATTAGTAATATTTTATCGTTAATTACTCTTTTTTTTTTAATTACAAATATTTTGTCATTAATTACTTATTTATTAGAAAAATTAGTAATATTTTTTTGCTAATTATTAATTTTTCAAAAAAATTGCATAATAAAAATAAATTTTTTTTGCCGATCACTGAATGCAAGAATCTCAATAAAAAAAAAAAAATTCAAAAAATTTCGTATCTCGACACATTGAATTATAATTTCAGAAATGCCAGGAACGGATGCTTCATTGCCAGTGAAAAATCTTGCCGCTCTTCTTCGACAAAAGTTTCACGATGATTTTACGATCGTGCACGTTGATTGGAAAAACTTGACCGACCCGGGTGAAAATTACGGAAGTCTGATAATCGCGGTGAACGCGACACTGAGAATAAACGAGAAGGATGAAGTTCACAATCTCGTGATAAAATTGCCATCGCCGTCAAAGTGGTTGCAAGAATTGTTCAACAGTCCGTTCACGTTCGTGAAGGAATTGCAATTTTATCGGGACTTGACGCCAATATTTTTGGACTTTCAGCGTGAAAATGGAATAACGGAGCCGGAAAAAACGTGGCTAGGAGCTGATTATTACGCTGGACGCGTCGGACTCGAGGAAACGGACAAATTTGACGACCAAGCGGCGATTATTTTGCAAAACCTCAATTATTCGGGTTATCGAACCTTCGATCGTCTCGCGGGTTTAAACCTCAAGCAAACGGAATTTGCGGTACGCAAACTTGCAAAATTGCACGCGATACCGATCGCGATGAAGAAGAGAAGACCGGAAGTGTTTGAAAAATACGTACAACCGACCCTTTCACAACCGGCGAATGAAACAGCAAAGTTATGCCTGATCGATATGACGAAAAGATCAATGAATGATTTGTCGAGTATGCCGAAAACTCGTGATTATTTGCCCAAAGTTGAAAGAACGATCAATTGGATCGGTGAGATTGAAAATTCTGGAAAAAAAGTGCCCTTGGATCATTGGGCCACTGTAATTCACAATGATTTTTGGGTGAACAATATGATGTTCAAGGTTGACGACAAGGACGATGTCATCGACATGAAAATCGTTGATTTTCAATTGTACGTTCACGATTACGGCGTCAAGGATCTAATCTTCTTCCTCATCTCGAGTCCAACGAGAGACGTGATGGATCGAGATTTCGACCGTTTGGTTGACCTCTACTACGAATCCTTCGTCGATACACTCAAAACGTTGAGCATCAAGGTCGATGATTATCCAAAGAGCGAGCTTCTCGAGCACTTGAACAATTGCGCCACGTTGAAATTCGCACAGTGTTTGATGATGAATCAGGTGATAAAATCGAAACCCGGTGCTGCCCCAAAAATGGAGGATATCGACAGCAAAGAGACCTTTCTCGGTATCGAAGGTGGTGACGTTTATCACGCTAAAATGTTGCACACCGTAGAATTTTTCGACAAACGCGGATGGTTGAAATGATGATGAATTTTTGTGTAAAATTTAATACCTGAAAAACAAAAAGAAATATGAACATCGACGAAAACAAAGCCAATAATGTATCAGGAGCAGAGTTGTGAAAATATGAAAATAGTGATGTAAAAGTAATGCCCATTACTTTGAACAATGTGTATTTGATATGTTTACAAATTACAGATCGCACAAGTAACGTGTAATGAATGAATGTTCCATTACGAATGAAAATAGTAATGTGTAATTGATGCGTGTTCCATTACAAATACAAAAAGTAATGTGTAATGTATGCAGGTTCCATTAAAAAAATTCCAAATAAAAAAAAAGTAATGTGTGAAAAAAAATAACGTGTAATGAATGAGTGCTCTATTGCAAGTTACAATTGAAAAAAAAGTAATTTGTAGTGTAGAATATTTCATTACAAATTAGCAGAGTTGCAAAAAATGCATTATTTTAATAGTGCATTATCGATTTCATTAATGATTATTTTTTCACTCAATAATGGGACTTGACTTCCATTATACATTATTCATTCAACGAATAATGTGATAAAAAAAATATTGCACTATATTTTTAGTTAATAATGCAAATGTCAGACCATTAAGCATTACATTAGTACTGGAAAATGATACGTTATTAATGAGTACTTGGAAAAGCGTTACATTATCCGTTGCTGAAGTAATGGATAATGTGGAAAGAGTTACATTATTTGTTACTGAAATAATGAGTAATGCAAAAATGTTCCATTATCCATTATTAAAGTAATAGATATTGCAAAGTAGCGTTAATTTTTCATTACTATAATACTGAATATTTTGAATAATGAATTATTCGGAATAAAAATTATTTATTGCACTCCGTGCGCAAAGTGCCACTTTGCGCACTCGTTCAATAATAGTACATTACGATACGAGTGCGATGAAACTTTTTCTCAACTCGTGTGATTGCAACATTCGCTTTCGGCTCATGCTGCAAACTCACACTCGTCAGAAAAAGTTTCATCGCACTAGTATCGTAATATACTATTATGCATTCGTAGTCCAATAGGACAATACGACAAAATCTTCCTTTTATTTACGAAAGTGGAAAATATGGATTGATGAAACCGGTTCAGGGACTCGATGGTATGGGTTTGTGAAATTTTTTCAAGTAAAAAAAACCCAAAAATGTAAACATCGCAATATCAACGGAACTAATAATCCCCGTTTTGGAATTTGAAATTAGAATTGAAAATTTGAGTCGAAAGAGAATAAAATACACATATGCTGCGCATTTCCCTTTGATCTATCAAATAAAAAAATGCTCAAGTGGAAGATGATTTTTTCTTTTGGTTAATTCACAAATAAATAAACAATACATGAATTTATTCGAGAGTTAAAAAAAGTAAACAATCGTATATGAACAGGAATTATTATTTTCTTGACAATTTCCGGTCAAAGACAAATAAGAAAAAGATGCTGTAAGTTCAAATCTGATCTAGCAAATAAAAAAACAAAACAAGGTATCGAATTATATTTTTGAAGTAAAAAATTGGGAATCTAAACAAACGAATTTCCATATAGGGAAATCTAAACAAACGAATTACCCTGTAAAAAATTTGAGGGAATAACATACAGTCTGAGATGTATCATTCTTACGCATTATGATTATGAAAAATCATACGAAAAGAAAGATTTCATTGACATTGCTCTCTACACACAGAAATTATTTTTATTCCTTTAAAGCATTATTCCAAGCAGGGTTGCAACATTTTTAATGAAAAAGTAATGCATTAACCATTAAATTTTAATCATTAAAATGCAAATGCATTACAAAAAGTAATGCATTACTTGCAACCCTGATTCCAAGTAATACATTATTTATAGATGTAATGCGATATTTGAAGTAATGCACTGCTCGATGTAATGTGTTACTAAAAGAAATGAATTGCTCGATGTAATGCATTACTAAAAGTAATGCATTGCCCAATGTAATGCATTACTCAAAGTAATGCATTATTCTTCGGTTTTGTACCATTCATTACTATAGTAATGAAAATTTGTTTCTACTTTGAATTACCCATTACTGTAATAATGGATAATGGCAGCGTTTAGCTGCCACTACATTATCCATTACTGTTGTAATGAATAATGTAACATTTTTTGCATTATGCATTATTAATTTAATGCATAATCGTTAGGTTTCACATTTTTCATTACAAAAATAATGCTCAATGTTTCCATCATAGAATTTTCATTATTTCTAAAATAAATAATGCATTATTTTTACATTATAATTTCGGCAACTCTGCAAATTAGTGTTTTTACCAGAAATTGGAGCAGGTACTATTTTGCTCAAGTCTATTAATGTTTCAATGAAAATAATATGTGTGTATCAAGTTTTTGCTAACTTTACTATCGTAATGATAAATGTATGAACAGTTATTTTTTGGAGTAATTTTTACTCCATTCTTGTAAAAATTGCAATTAAACAAAAGTTATAGATGTCAGTGTATACTAACTTAATATAGACTGACATCTATGAACAGTTATTTTTTTAAGTAATTTTTGCTCCATTGTTGTAAAAAAATTACAATTCAAGAATGGAGTAAAAATTACACCGAAAAATAACTGTTCATACATTTACCACTATGATAGTAAAGTTAACAAAAACTTGATGCACACAAATTATTTTCATTGAAAAATTAATAGACTTAGCTTTGAGCAAAATAGTACCTGCTCCAAATTTGTTTCGAGCGAAACAAAATAATGAAACAGCAATGTGCAAGTTTCTAATGCGAGCACAGCAGTTTTTCTATTTGTAATGGAATATTCTCCACTACAAATGACTTTTTTTCAATTATAATTTGTAATGGAGCACTCATCCATTACACATTACTTTTTTATTTGTAATGGCGCATGCATCCATTACACATTACTTTTTTTTTGTAATGGACCACGCATTTATTACACATTACTTTTGTATTTTGTAATGGTACACTTGTCCATTTCAGATTATGCAGTGTAATGGGTGATGAAAACAGTAATGCATTATCAAAATAATGCATTATTTACAACTCTGACCAGGAGAAAAACGAGTGAAATTTCGTTTCGCATCGTCACGGAAATTAATTTTAATTAGACTAAGGTTGTAAGACGAATATTGTAAATTTGTATTTTGTAATTTAATAATATATTGTATCGATTACTGTAGATAATCAGCGGGGAGTTTATTGAGAGAGGAGGAAATTTCAACGCAAAAAATTTCAAGTGAAATTTGAAAAACGAGCGCGTTTTGAGCGGACAACGTATGACATTTTTTATTTTATTACAATCAACATCTCGACTCAATAATGAAGACATCGCCGTAAAATTCGCGTTTCTCCGACCGTTTACTAACTTCTTCAGATTATAAAAGTGCATGGAAGTATATATTTTCAATTAGACTTTTCCTGAACCGTAATCCGAGGCAATCGAAAATTACTTTTGGACTTAGCAATGAATCTTCGCTCCATCAATTCCAAACGTCTCAGTAAAAATGGCATGCTTTAGTGTGATAGCTGATTCAAAAAAAAGCGACTGTTTTTTTTCGAAATTCTCTATTAGATACTTTCGGGGAGGTGAAAAAGATGCCTGTTAAAAGCAGAGCTCTGAATATTGTTATTCCGAGGTGTCTCATCGTTTGTTTCTATTTCCCATTTAAATAACACAGGAAAAAAAAATTTTTGCTTTGCAATTTTATACCTCGAAATGTAACGAAATGTGTGATAAATATCTTTGTAGGGAATTGAACGCTCTAGAAAAAATGTCTCTTACGATTTTTCGAAAAACTCACTCCTTAAAAAGTTATCCAAGGTTAAAGTTAAATTGAGGGTAAATTTTACTTTTTTGTTTAGTTTCCGGCAACATATTACAATTTATTACTAAATATCGTAAAATCTTTGTTGAAAAAAAAGTTTAAATTGCTTTAACATAAATTACCTAATTTTTAAAGAATATTGATCGCACATTTCGGTGCATTGACGTGAAGCCAAGATATTAAATTTTCAAAGTTTGAAAATTTTTTTCCTGTGTTATTTAAATGGGAAATAGAAATATGCGATGAGAGACCCCTAAATATTGATATTAAGAGCTCTGCTTTTAACCGCCATCTTTTTACACCTCCCCGAAAGTATTGAATAGAGGATTAAAAAAGAAAAATCGCTTTTTTGAATCAGTCGCAATAAGGATTCGTAAATTGAGTTCAAGAATAATAAAATAAAAATGAGAATGGAAATATAGTTTTTGATAGTTGTACGAATAAATTATGAGTTTGAAATCCTTGCTCAGCAGAATAATTGTTTGAAAACAGAATTAATCGAGAAAGAAAGAAAAAATTGTTAATATGACCAATTGTTGACCAATATAACATATTTTCAGAAAAATTTCTTTCTTATAAAATAATTTGCTGCAAATCGAGCCATCCCAAATCGGACAGTTTGAAAAACTTTTTTTTTTATTTCCTCAATTTTTTAAACATTTTTTAGTACCCATCAAAAGACCCTCCCTGTTAAATATTGAGATTTTTTTGATTACCCGTTGAAAAGATATTAAATTAACAAGAAAACCGCTCTTTTTTGGTATTTTAGTCATAACTTCTTTGATAATGATCCAAATTAAAAGTTTTTTTTTCAAAAAAATTTTTTGATGGCCTTTTCAGAAAAAAATACAACAAAAATATTCGACGAGTTTTTGAATGAGTTTTCTGAGTTTCAAACTTTAAATCGCGTTTTTAAAAGTGAGTGTCATTTTGGATTTTTTAAAAAATGTTTTGCTTCAAACATCTATCTATTCAACGATTTTTAAGATTAGTCCGATCGTGGGATTTCCATAACAACTATTTTTTTCGATTTTTGAAAATTGATTTTTTTTTATAATAAACTATTATGAACTATTATGAATAAACTATTATGAATACCAATTTTTGTTACTGTATAGTATTTTTTTCAATATTTATCATTTATTTGACACTTTTTTATTGTTAACAGGTTCTTAAAATTAATAATTAATCGTTAAGTCTGTTTATGAACAATAATAACAACAGTTGTTATTTATTCACGTATTTTTTTGAAAACCTTACATATACGATTATTTCCTGAATTAGAATATTCCTTTGCCAATACGTTTCCGTTGCTCATTGGAATAATTGAATGAAATTTTTGTGTCTCCCTGTGATTGACTTCGCGGGATTGTATCGCAAATAAAATCTTTCTTTTGCATCTAAATAATGTTTCTCAGGTGAAAATTTGACAGCAATATTCGGTAGACCATTTAGGTTCAATACCCACTCGTACAATTCTTGAACTGTTGTTATTTGCTCATCGATTATTTATTAATTTTAAAAATCTGTTAACAATGAAAAAGTGTTAAAATTAATTCAAAATTATTAAAAAATACTATACAGTAACAAAAATTGGTATTCATAATAATTTATGAAAAAAAAAAAATTCAATTTTCAAAAATCGAAGAAAATAGTAGTTATCGAAATCCCACGATCGGACTAGTCTTGAAAATTGTTGAATAGATAGATGTTTGAAACAAAAATTAAAAAAAAAATAAAAAATGACACTCCCTTTTAAAAACGCGATTCAAAGTTTAAAGCTCAAAAAACTCATTCAAAAACGCGTCGAATATTTTTGTTGTATTTTTTCTGAAAAGGCCACAAAAAACAAAAATTTTGAAAAAAAAAATTTTAATTTGGACCATTATCAAAGAAGTTATGACCAAAATACCAAAAAAAGAGCGGTTTTTTAAATTTGATATCTTTTGAACGGGTAATCAAAAAAATTTCAAAATTTAACAGGAGGGGTCTTTTGATGGGTACTAAAAAATATAAAAAAATGGAGAAATTTTTTTTTTTTTCAAACCGTCCGATTTGGGACCGAACGCCCCATATATTCTCTCCATCAAGTTTTAAACGCCCATAATCAATGCAAAAACTCACCTCGAGAAGATCGGCTACGGCATCCGGCAAATTGAACTCCCTCACTACGCGTAATCTGACTTGTCGATTGATCTCGTGCCTCGACGAGAGCGGTAAACTCACGGCTCTTTGGCAACTTGGAGATTGTCTCAATTTTTGTTCGCGCTTGAGCATCGCTGACATTGTCGCAGAGTCGGGTACTGAAGATAAAAAACAATTATTCCAATCGCAAATCTGATTTGAATCGTTTCTGCAAATATCAATATCGATTAATCGACAACAATAAATGATGATTTATACTGCAACATCCATAATTAATAACAGACAATATTCGTTGCAGTGGATTTTTTCAAATTTCAGCGAATATTTTGTTCATTTTTTTTCAAGGATAATCCATTAATTTTTGTTCAATGTCGACACTTCAAGGCTCATATTATTTTTTAATAGTTCTACATCAATTCATCAGAAATATTTCTGTTATTAGTTGCAACTATTATTTTATCCAGAGCAAAAAGTCAAAGGATGATAATTTTTTTTTTACAGATGATTAAAAATATCGATCTAAATGGTAAGTTAATAGGCAATTTTTCAAATGAAATAAGTCCAAGTTTAACCAAATTGGACATGATTTGCAAATCAATTTTTGGAAAAAAGGAGATCGAAAATACATTATGTCGAAAGTTGGGCTAAAAAAAATTTATACCATGACAAATTCATTAATTAAATTAATTTAAATTCATTCAAAGCACACATTTTTCTAATAATGGGAAAAAAGCATCATTTTATGTGAAAACGTATCTGAGAATTATTTTCTTTTGTTTTTGCTGACGGTTGTCACGTTTTGTCGTAAACAAGAATCCTCTCGATAGTGATGGACAATTAAGAATGAGCTCAAGGAAAAGAAAGAATTACCCGGCAAAGCTGCTGAAAGTACGTCAACACCGGCAGCGCCCATTGATCTTGGCTTCTCATCGACCATGTAAAGTGTATCGGGAATATCAGGAATGTAACGAGCTCTCCGTAATCTCACTAATTCGGTTTCCTGAACCATTTGTTCTTCGACTAGAGCCTGAAACGCATAAAATGGGAGATACGTGTGAAAATTGTTCGAAAAAAAAATAGATTTTCTTTTTTATGAAAAAAAAAAATGGTATTGCCAATTATCAAAAGCAAGAATATTTACATCATTTGCTGACATCTTGTAATAATATATTAACATTATTCCACATTCGTTCAAAGCGCATCTCTGAAGAATATTTTTATCGGACCTGAATTCATTTTCAAAAAGTTAAAAATTCTCGAAATGAATTGATAATGGTGAATGATACCATTGGTTTTTTGTATTTCAATGCATAATCGTTTTTGCAGTGAACACTTTTTAGCATTTTTCATTTAATTTTCTAAATTTTAAATTAATTTATTTACAAAGCAATTGATTTTACGAGAGTTTTGTAAAATGTATTTACTTTAATGTACTTTTTTACGAAAAAAAATCTCCACATTTTTGTCCTTGTGGACAAAGTATTTTTTCGCTGGGTTTACATCTCCATTCATGTATTCTGAGCAGAGTTGTAAATAATGCATTACTGTATTTATTACCCATTACACTGCATAATGTGAAATGAATAAGTGTACCATTACAAAATACAAAAGTAATGTGTAATGAATGCGTGTACCATTACAAATAAAAAAAGTAATGTGTAATGAATGCGTGTACCATTACAAATAAAAAAGTAATGTGTAATAGATGCATGTGCCATTACAAATAAAAAAAGTAATGTTTAATGAATGCGTGCACCATTACAAATGAAAAAGTAATGTGTAATGGATGCGTGTTCCATTACAAATAAAAAAAGTACTGTGTAATGTATGCATGTTCCATTACAAATATAAAAGTAATGTGTAATGGATCCATGTCCCATTACAAATAAAAAAAGTAATGTGTAATGGATGCATGTCCTATTACAAATAAAAAAGTAATGTGTAATGGATGCATGTCCCATTAAAAATAAAAAAAAGTAATGTGTAATGTATGCATGTTCCATTACAAACAAAAAAAGTAATATGTAATGGATCCATGTCCCATTACAAATAAAAAACGTAATGCTGCTGTTCATCCACATTTATTACAAATGATCTATAAAGTTAAAAAAAGAACATGCACATTATTTAGGGATTCAATAAAGCGACAAATTTTGTATAAGTAACTTGTAATTTTTATTAGATTGCTTACAATTATGGATAACAGCGTCTAAAAGCAAGTTCACTATAAAGTTGGATGATTTTTGGGGTTGAGTACATTTTCGTACTTCATATTTAACGATGAACTGTCTGTTTTTTTTGTTTCTATTTTTTTACTTAATGGATCATTTGTGATAATTGTGGATGAACTTTTAGTGAGCGAATTAAAATAATGAGACAGCAATGTGCAAGTTTAATACGTCTAAGTTTAATTGTGTCTAATACGAGCACGGTAATTTTTCTATTCGTAATGAAATATACTCCACTGCAAATTACTTTTTTTTTTTAAATTGTAATTTGTAATGGAACGTGCATACATTACACATTACTTTTTTTATTCGTAATGGAACACGCATTCATTACACATCATTTTTTTATTTGTAATGGCACATGCATCCATTACATATTATCTTTTTTATTTGTAATAGGGCATGCATCCATTACACATTACTTTTTTTATTTGTAATGGGACATGCACCCATTACACATTACTTTTTTTATTTGTAATGCGACATGCATCCATTACACATTACTTTTCGTATTTGTAATGGAACACTTATCCATTACACATTACTTTTTTTATTTGTAATGGCACATGCATCCATTACACATTACTTTTTTTATTTGTAATGCGACATGCATCCATTACACATCACTTTTTTTTATTTGTAATGGAACATGCATACATGACACATTACTTTTTGTATTTGTAATGGAACACTTATCCATTTAACATTATGCAGTGGAATGGGTAATAAATACAGTAATGCATTATCAAAGTAATGCATTATTTACAACTCTGCACTGTAGAACAAATTTTTTCCTCTCAAGGATTGAGTCCATTTTCAGAAAAAAGGAAAATATAAATATTAATTCTATATTTGCGTTAAATGAAGGGGGAGAAAAAACTATACCTTAATCTCCTCGTAATAAGGCATGAATAATCGAGGCCGTACGAATAGGCCATTCCTCTTGCCTCCTCGTATCCAAGCGTTTATTCGTAAATTTTCTCTCTCGTCGCCAATCATGTGACTCGGTGGTGTCGAGACGAGACCTCTTCTGATAGCCTGCAAAGATACAATGTAAATAGATATGAAAATCGTGGTAAATGAAAATGGGCAATATTTATCGCGCCAATTATGTATTTATCTCTACGATATATTTTTACAATTGAAAGAATTGTGAAAATTAATACTCGCACATTGCTCCCTCGAAGCTTTGTTATGAGACCGCGATTTTCTAAAATTCAAACTCTGAGATCGATTTTCACCAAATTCGACGGCAAACATTCTTTGATGACAATCTATTTAAAAATAATTCCAAATTCAAGTAAAAGGTTTAGCCTCATAAGAATGGTGAATCGGCCCCCTGCGAATTTTGTGGCGCCGATTTTTTTCAAAGTTCCTAACCTAAAAAAACATCTTTGTGCAAAATTACAACTTTCTACATCGATGCCGAGGGATCTTCCTGCTGGAAAAAGTGTTTTTTGGATTTTTGCAGTTTTTAAGTACCAGGAAGATAAATCTTTAAAAATTTTGTAAAATCAGAAACATGTCAATGTTGATGAGAAATTTTTTTCTTTTTTTTCGATACTAAACTCTATTTTTAATAATCGAATCTTCCTTTTAAAACATTATTTTTTACGAAGAGGCTTTTCTATTATTATGACAAAAATTGGCATGATTTTCTCTTCATTCCCTACATTTAAAAAAAAAAAATGTCTCAAAATTCGACCAATTGAAAAAAAAAAACGATAAAATTTCTTATTTTTCATTGGAAATCAATACGTAAATCATTCTTTGCGTTTAATTAATGGGTGATCATGACTGGGGTAGTTGTGAAACGTAACAAATAGATGTAAATAATACGATTTTATTGCTAAATTTAGTTTATTCGCGCATACAATCTATATTGCAACATATTAATCTTCATCGATATCCCTGTTGATCACGGCATTGACCTCTTCAATATCGAATAGTCTTGCATCCTATTTTCCAGCCATGAGCACCCATTTATTAAACCGAAAGAATGATTTATATATAGATTTCTAATGAAAAATGGGAGATTTCGTCATTTTTTTTTTTTTTTCAATGCGTTGCATGTCGAATTTTGGGACTTTTTTTGTTTTTAAATGTAGGGAATGAAGAGTAAAATCGTGTCAATTTTTGTCATAATAGTAGAAAAATGGCTTCGCTTCAAAAAAATGTTTTTAAAGGAAGATTCGATGATTCAAAATAGAATTTAGCATTTAAAAAAAAACAAAAAAACAAAAAAATTCCCATTAACATTGACATGTTTCTGATTTTTCAAAATTTTTTAAGACTTTTCGGTCGTCTCTTGGTATTCAAAAAATGCAAAAATCGAAAAAACACTTTTTTAGTAGGAATACCCCTCAGCGTCATTTTTATTTTATTTTTAGACACATTCAAGCACTTTGACAAAAAAAATCTCTATTTTTTCTATCACCACGAAGTTTTCTCTGAGCAGTGACGGACAAAAAAAATGTATCTATTTTTATTATCCAATTTTTTCGAAAAATTAATAATTAGCAAAAAAATGTTACTAATTTTTCTAATAAATAAGTAATTAGTGACAAAATATTACTAATTTTTCTAATAAATAAGTAATTTATGACAAAACATTCTTAATTTTTCCACAAAAATGAGTAATTAACGACAAAATATTACTAATTTTCTCCAAGAATTAGTAATTGGCGAGAAAGATATTGCTGAATGACCAAAAAAATCAATAATTTGTGGAGAAAGGTTGTATTGATGTTGGAAAAAGTAATAAATAAATAAAAATTACTAATGCATTTTTTAATAAGTACTGATTAAATATTCGTATTAATAATAACTTATATATCGTATTGTATTCGATACAATAAATACTAATGTGTGAAATATTCAAAAGATCTAGTTATTATAAAAAATAAAACAACTTTTTTAATAGAGTTGTTTGAGCTTATGACCATGACTCAATCCGTACACACAAGTACGTAAATATACACAATACTTTTCTACAAATCAATGTTTTTTAAAAATTAATTAGTAATCTCCTCCTTACCAATTATTATATTTAGAAAAAAGCTTTGTAATATTCCTTCGCTAATTACAATACAATACTAATTACAATACTTACACACAAGTACGTAAATATACACAATACTTTTCTACAAATCAATGTTTTTTAAAAATTAATTAGTAATCTCCTCCTTACCAATTATTATATTTAGAAAAAAGCTTTGTAATATTCCTTCGCTAATTACTAATTTTTTTGAAAAAAATTTGAAATATTTCGTCACTAATTACTAATTTTTTTGGAAAAATTGAAAATACTTTCTTACTAGTCACTAATTTTTTATGAAAATTACTAATATTTTTTCACTGATTTTGAATTTTTTTTTTAAATTAGTGGGGTATTCCCGCTCAACGGGACCCCCTTTTAGGCCGACCTCTTTCGATTTTCTTGAAACTCGAGTATGTTTTAGTGTTGCCTGAAAATATATTGTACACCAATTTTCAGATCTCCAACTATAATACTCTTTGGAATACACCAAAAGTTACATTTCAAACTTTTTGCGTATTCAGCGCTTCAGAGCTTTGGCACGGCGCGAAATAAAATCGAAAAAATTCTTTGACAATAGCTCTCGATCGAAAATTTCCTGCGCTTTTCGAAAAAAATATCAGCGATTCCGAAAAAAAAACGAATTAATTTAAATTTCGGCCAAAAACCGAAAAAATTGATTTACAAAAAAGGAGCATAATTTAATTCGGCGGAACAATTTTTTTCATGTTTTGTATATATCTGAGAAGTCACGATATAAATTTCAGGTTGGAACTCACATCCGTTTTCTGATGCCAAGTCTTTTCGTGGGATAAAAATTCTTAAATATCGTGTTTTTCGTATTCCACAGTTCCCTGATGTATTATACAGCGTTTTTTAAACGAATTTTGAATTTAGTAAATTTATTAAATTAATTAAATTAAATTTATTAAATAGTCAAATTTATTCAATTTATTAAATTAAATTAATTAAATTTAATTTATTAAATCAAATTTATTAAATTTTGGATTTAATAAATTTATAAAATTCGAAATTCGTTAAAAAAAACTATATAATATATCAGAGAACTGTTGAATACGAAAAACACAATATTTAAGAATTTTCATCCTACTAAAAGACTTGGCATTGGTAAATGGATGCGAGTTCCAACTTGAAATTTATATCGTGACTTCTCAGATATATACAAAACATGAAAAAAATTGTCCCGCTGAATTAAATTATACTCTTTTTTTGTAAATCAATTTTTTCGATTTTTGGCCGAAATTCAAATTAATTCGTTTTTTTCGGATTTGCTGATATTTTTTTCGAAAAGCGCAGGAAATTTCCGATCGAAAGCTATTGTCAAAGAATTTTTTCGATTTTATTTCGCGCCGTGCCAAAGCTCCGAAGCGCTGAATACGCCAAAAGTTTGAAATATAACTTTTGATGTATTCCAAAGAGTATTATAGTTAGAGATCTGAAAATCGGTGTACAATATACCTTCAGGCAACACTAAAACATACTCGAGTTTCAAGAAAATCGAATGAGGTCGGCCTAAAAAGGGGTCCCGTTGAGCGGGACCTCTGCTAATATCTCTAGTACTATTTTTTGACTAATTATTAATTTTTCGAAAAAATTATTAATATAATCAACATCGTTGACGAAAAAAATAGGTACTGCCGATCACTGCCCCTGAGGACGTAAAGAGGTGTAAAGGAGGGTCACAACGTACTTGGGCGAGAATCTCGCTACTCGCCGGCAAGACATGATCCATACGAACGAGTGGCAAAAGCTCGCTGAGTATTTCGCGCAGTTCAATGTCACTGAGATCACGCTTTTTCACGCCTTTCCGCGTGACCGAGTGGACCGTGTGGCTCAACAAATTTGGCTCACGATCCTCCATTCGGCGGACGAGTTCTTGCTCGCCCCATTTTAACACAGCTTGCAAAACTTCGAGCTCGCTGGCTTGAAGAAAGTGACTCTGTAGAACATTGGTCATGTGTGTGTGATCCAACTGATGGAGTATCGGCGAGGTGACGACCGATTGAAATTCCTCGCGCAAAAAATGCAATGCCTGTCTGTGGACCCAGGCTGAACCGTGAGGCTGACTGGCCCATCTGTAGAGTACAAAATTAATATTTATTGTTCAATAAATTATTAAAAAATTTCTCTCTTTGGTCACACCTCAAAATAATTCGTAGTTGATCACACTGGGTCAATTTGACTCGACCAGAGTTGCGAAATTTTTCATGAAAAAGTAATGCATTAATCATTACATTTTTAATGGCTAATGGAAATAATTTCCATTAACCATTGAACGTTAATGGTCAATCGGAATTATTTTCATTAACCATTAACATTTAATGGTTAATGGCTAATGGAAATTATTTGCATTAACCATTAAATGTTAATGGTTATTGAAAATAATTTCCACTAACCAATAACATTAAGTGGTTAATGGAAATATTTTTCATTAATCAATAAATGTTAATGGTTAATGGAAGTTATTTTCAATTATCAATAAGAGTTAATGGTTAATGAAAATTATCTCCATTGACCATTACATGTTGATGGTTAATGACAATAATTTTAGTAAACCATTAGCATTCTGGTTAATTGTAATAATTTTCTTTAACCAACAACATTAAATGGTTAATGAAAATTATTTTCATTAACCATTAACATTTAATGGTTAATGGCTAATGGAAATTATTTCCATTAACCATTAAATGTTAATGGTTAATGAAAATAATTTTCACTAACCAATAGCATTAAGTGATTGATGGAAATATTTTCAATTAACCATTACATGTTGAAGGTTAATGACAATAATTTCAGTAAATCATTAGCATTATGGTTAATTGTAATAATTTTCTTTAACCAACAACATTAAATGGTTAATCAAAATTATTTTCATTAACCATTAACATTTAATGGATAATGGATAATGGATTAATGGAAATATTTTCCATTAATCAATAAATGTTAATGGTTAATGGAAGTTATTTTCAATTATCAATAAGAGTTAATGGTCAATGAAAATTATCTCCATTGACCATTACATGTTGATGGTTAATGATAATAATTTCAGTAAACCATTAGCATTATGGTTAATTGTAATAATTTTCTTTAACCAACAACATTAAATGGTTAATGGCTAATGGAAATTATTTCCATTAACCATTAAATGTTAATGGTTAATGGAAGTTATTTTCAATTATCAATAAGAGTTAATGGTTAATGAAAATTATTTTCATTAACTATTAACATTAAATGGATAATGGAGATAATTTTCATGAAACATTAACTCTTATGTATTAATGGAAATAATTTGCATTAACCATTAACATTTAATGGTTAATCGAAATAACTCCCATTAACCATTAACATGGACTTTTTAGATGGTTATCAAAAAAAAGTACCTATCCGATTGACTTAAAAAAATATAGGAATTATCTTTGAACGTTTCAGTATATGAAACATTTTTTTTTATTTACATGGAAAAAATTAATTAAAAAAAGACTTTTGAAATCCGGTGTTTTACTAAAAAAAATGTAACTCTTTCAGTTTTAAAGATTTTTTTGAAAAATTTCTACACGATACTCTCAATATGTGCTACTTTAAGAAAAAAAATACTTCAAATGCATGTGTTCCAAAAAAGGTATTTATTTCGCTATGGATACTTCATATTTCAAACTAGATACTTCAAACTTACACCAGAGTGCCGGAAAACACACGAGAGTTTGGATAGTTAGAGATATTTGAGCTCAAAGTGAGAACTCGGGTCAATTTGACCCACGAGGGTTAATTAAATTATTTATTATTAATATTTATTTGAATATGTGATGTGAGCAAAATTTCCGTGATACATTGAAAATCGCTCACAAATAACACAATAACACTTGACAGAAATTTTAAAAAAAAGAAAATACAGATATATACAGACACATCCATCCAGAAATTGGTTCTGAAGGTTATTTCCAGACTTTTCCGAAATATTTAACTTCAACGCGAAAAAGTGGAAATTTTTTTGTAATTGCAAACCTTTCTTCACATAAAAAGCAAAAACCCTCAAATTTTATAGAACAATGTGCTCGTTACAAAAAAAGTTATTGTATAATTAGAATAACAAATAACAAATAATAATAATAATTATTATAATTAATAATAACAAAAAAACGTGTTTCAGGAATCGATCAAATAACAATAACAATAATCATAAAAATAACAACAACAAATAATAAAAATAATAATTATTAATAATAAAAACAAAAAAAAAACGTATTTCAGGAATCGATCAAATCAATCATTGACGAATGATAATTGCGTGTTTTTTCGTACCTCAGAACCGTCGCCAAAGAGTCTTGGCTGAGCCACTCGAGTATGAGATCTTCGCATCCTTGTGAAAGTATATCGAGCTCGAGAAATCTTCCGATCTGATAGAGTTCCATCGCTTCCTCGAGAGGACTCGGTCGCATTCGTCCGGTATGCGTGAGAGCTTGAACCTGTCGTCGAAAACCATTTTTTTTTAATTTAAAAAAAAAAAAAAAAAAAAAATCAGCCGCTCGAAAAAGCTAGATAAATTATTTAAAAATAAGCTTGTCATCAAGATCAAACAAAAATTAAAATAATCTCATTTCTATAACTGCTACAAATATTTTATAAATAAACATTTGAAAATTTGATTTCTCCTCTTTTTCTTCTATTGTATCACCGGTGTGTCCTAAATTGTAATATAATAAATCTAGTTTTTGTCAACGTAAAAATGTTAATAATTATCATGTTATGCCAAAAAATAGCAAAATTTAGGATCCAATTTAGCGAATGACGCTTGAATATTGAATATTTTTTTGCCGGGGTTTCCAGGGCTTCAGAGGGTCAAAAATAGTAGAATAGTGACTTATCTTTCACAGAAATAGTGACATAATAGTGACTTTTTCGTCCAAATAGTGACAAAATAGTGAAATTTTCCCAACCAATTTAGGAACTTTTGTGAAAGCTAGTCGTATTTTTTTCACCATTTCAGAGCTCATTTGCAGTAGAAATTTTCATGAGAAATTTGTAGGGATTTGCAATCAGCGGTGAATTTCCTATCGAAATAACGTTTGAAGACGATAAAAATAAAAATAACATTTTTTTGCTGAATTTTGGCTCAATTTTCAAAAACCTGAAAATAGCGAAATTTCAAGTGCTAATAACTTTATTTTGGGTTGACCGATTCCAAAATTTCTTTTTCGTACTCAAAGGCTGTCTCTAAAATTAGAGAATGGCGTTTGGTTAATCCCGGTGACGAAATTTTTTTAGAAATGAGAGCACTTTGAAAATGACTGAAAAAAATTTCAGAGCTCAGAGCTCATTTTGAAAATTGTATTTTGTAATGGAACGTGCATACATTACACATTACTTTTTTTATCCATAATGTAACACGCATCCATTACACATTAATTTTTTATTTGTAATGGCACAAGCATCCATTACACATTACTTTTTTTTTATTTGTAATGACAGATGCATCCATTACATATTACTTTTTTTATTTGTAATGGCACACGCATCCATTACACATTACTATTTTATTTGTAATGGCACACGCATCCATTACACATTACTTTTTTTTATTTGTAATGGCACATGCATCCATTACACATTACTTATTTTATTTGTAATGGCAAACGCATCCATTACATATTACTTTTTTCATTTGTAATGGGACATGCATCCATTACACATTACTTTTTTCATTTGTAATGGGACATGCATCCATTACACATTAATTTTTTATTTGTAATGGCACATGCATCCATTACACAGTACTTTTAGTAATTGTAATGGCACATGCATCCATTACACATTACTTTTTTTATTTGTAATGGCACACGCATCCATTACACATTACTTCTTTTATTTGTAATGACATATGCATCCATTACACATTACTTTTTTTATTGGTAATGGCACATGCATCCATTACACATTACTTTTTGTAATTGTAATGGAACACGCATCCATTACACATTACTTTTTTCATTTGTAATGGGACATGCATCCATTACACATTACTTTTTTCATTTGTAATGGGACATGCATCCATTACACATTAATTTTTTATTTGTAATGGCACATGCATCCATTACAAATGACTTTTTTATTTGTAATGACATATGCATCCATTACACATTACTTATTTTATTTGTAATGGGACATGCATCCATTACACATTACTTTTTTTATTTGTAATGGCACATGCATCCATTACACATTACTTTTTTATTTGTAGTGGCACATGCATCCATTACACATTACTTCTTTTATTTGTAATGACATATGCATCCATTACACATTACTTTTTTTATTGGTAATGGCACATGCATCCATTACACATTACTTTTTGTAATTGTAATGGAACACGCATCCATTACACATTACTTTTTGTAATTGTAATGGAACACGCATCCATTACACATTACTTTTTGTAATTGTAATGGAATACGCATCCACTACACATTACTTCTGTATTCTGTGATGGTAAACTTATCCATTTCACATTATGCAGCGTAATGGGTAATAAATACAGTAATGCATTATCAAAGTAATGCACTATTTACAACTCTGGTTATAATGAAGTAATAGTAAATGAAGCAAAATTTAAAATTAGGGATTTACCTCGCCGAGACTTCCAGCGCTATTTCCGCAGCCACTGCCGCGTAATATAAGCGACAAATCCACGGTATCGAGATAAACAGCGTGCAGCAATACCCTCGCGTATCTCTTGGGTATAACGCATTCGTCCAGGACTATTCTCGTTGGTATGTGGAGCGCTCGCTCGGTATGATCCTCGCCCGATCTCGTGCGTCGTTGTATCAAATTGCGAAAAAACGGCGAACGGGCCGAAAGAATCGCCTTGTGACAGGGCAATTCGAGCTTAGGACGAAATCCATATTCCGAGCTACCGCTGTCCGGTCTCTGATAATCACTGTCCGACGTAAAAACCAACGCTGCATCGGCGTAATCGCCGGTGTCGAGGAGATATCGTAAATCGTGCTCGAGAAGATTCGGCGTACCCAATTCCTCGCCGAGACGTCGTAATAAATTCGTATCCAGCGACGTGTCGTGGGGACATATGTCACCTGTGTAGAGATAACGCAGAAGAGCGGAAAACATTTGTACCTCGAGACTCGGTGTCCTCAGATCGAGACATATCCTTGCGCCGTAGCCTGAAAAAATGAAGGAAAAATACACAATTATTTGTTGCCCTCATTTTTTACGTGAAAACATCTTTAGCGAAACTTTAATTGTAAAGTGTCCTGAAAAAGCGTTACGGCCCTTTGAAAAAATTTGTGAATAATTGAAAAGTGTCCTCACAAAAGCGTTACGGCCCTGCAAAAAAATTTGTGAATAATTGAAAAGTGTCCTGAAAAAGCGTTACGGCCCTTCGAAAAAAAATTTGAATAATGGAAAAATGTCCTCCAAAAGAGTTACGGCCCTTTGAAAAAATTTGTGAATAATTGAAGTGCCCTCAAAAAGCGTTACGGCCCTTTAAAAAAATTTGTGAATAATTGAAAAGTGTCCTCAAAAGGCGTTACGGCCCTTCGACAAAATTTGTGAATAATTGAAAAGTGTCCTGATAAAGCGTTACGGCCCTTCGAAAAAATTTGTGAATAATGGAAAAATGTCCGCCAAAAGCGTTACGGCCCTTTGAAAAAATTTGTGAATAATGAAAACAAGTCCTCAAAAGGCGTTACGGCCGTTTAAAAAAATTTGTGAATAATTGAAAAGTGTCCTGAAAAAGCGTTACGGCCCTTCGAAAAAATTTGTGAATAATGGAAAAATGTCCGCCAAAAGCGTTACGGCCCTTTGAAAAAATTTGTGAATAATGGAAAAATGTCCTCAAAAAGCGTTACGGCCCTTCGAAAAAAAAATTGAATAATGGAAAAATGTCCTTCAAAAAAGTTACGGCCCTCTGAAAAAATTTGTGAATAATTGAAAAGTGTCCTCAAAAAGCGTTGGAGCCCTTCGAAAAAATTTGTGAATAATTGAAGAGTGTTCTCAAAAAGCGTTACGGTCCTTTGAAAAAATTTGTGAATAATTGAAAAGTCTTCAAGAAGCATTACGGGCCTTCGAAAAAAATGTTCCTAAATTAAATTTTGTATTTCCTTGTCATTGAATGTATTGATACAAAAAAATTCAGCCTAGTAACCGGAAAATCAGCAGAGTTCAAGGACCCACCAACAATTTTCAAAAAATTGAATTATTTTCATTGACCATTACAATTTAATACTTAATGGCAATTATTTTCATTAATCATTAAAATGTAATGTTTAATGGAAATTATTTTCATTAACCATTAAAATTTAATGTTTAATCCGAATTATTTTCATTAACCATTAAAATTTAATGGTTAATGAAAATTATTTTCATTAACCATTAAAACTTCATGTTTAATGGGAATTATTGTCATTAACCATTAACCATTAAAATTCAATGGTTAATGGTTAACGAAAATAATTTCTACTAACCATTAAATTTTAATGGTTAATGGAAAATATTAATGAAATAGGGTTAACATGAAAATATGGTTAATGAAAAAAGTAATGGTTAATGCATTACTTTTTCATTAAAAATTTCGCAACCCTGTTCACCACAAAGTTTTTTTCTGTGACGGAGCAAAAAATGAAAAAAAAATTTATCAATAAATATTTTGATACCTGGACATCCGGCCAACAATTCTCTGAAGTAAGGGCATCGTGCGGATAGAAGTGCTCTGTGAACGGGAAAACAGGCGCCTCTGTAAACGAGATCGACGTCCGTGCAATATTTATAATCGTAGAGAGTCGAGAGATCCTGTTTGAAGGTTGTCGCCGGTGGTCTCGCGAGTTCCGCCTGTACGTGTAAATCCTTGAGTGCAGCGAGTGCCTCGTATTCCTCGAGGAGTGCGCCTGCTTCTAGAGGACTCCACGCTGAAACGAGTTCCCTGATTACTCGTCCATGATCGCACGCCTTCGACGAGCGACGTCTTCTTATGAATTTTTTTCGCAACGTCGCGAAACCCGTTACCCTTTTCTTTCGTTCCCTGAAAAATAGAAACAAATTGAGAATGATTTGGAAAAAAAAAAAAAAAAAACACACTTCCTTGAAATCTAGGAGGCCATGATTGTTCCAATGACAATTCTTGACTTTGGTGACACTATTTTCACAATAAAATATTATAATTGTACAATCGTCAACAAAGACTGAAAATTATTTGACATTATGGGAGATTTTATGGACTCGAAGAATCTTCCGAGATCGAAGTTGGAGGAATTGTACGGATATGTCGATAAAAATGAAAACAGTATGTCGGACGTTGTGAAAGAGGCTGTTTCCATTCCAACGATCTCTCAAGATGAAAAATACTTTTCTGACATCACGAAAATGGTTCGATGCGAATTTCACGAAATTTGAGTTTTTATTAATTGAATTGAAATTTGAATTATACTCAAACTTAATTATATCTAAGTTTTAAGAATTTACACTATCGCCGAAAAGTTTTCGGACAAAGCTTCAAAAAAGGTCTGGAACGTTTTTTGGTGCCATTTCGCTGAAAATCAGTGTATACTAATTTAACAAACGGCATTTGAAAGGGAAACAATTCGGCTTCATTTCCTGTTTTTTAAATTATTTTTACATTTTTTTTTTAGATTTGGACTCTATTTAAAAAACAACTGTTTTTCGCCTTTTTTTCTCCTCTCTTCAAGCACATCCATTTTGTCGAGGAAATTTGTTTATTACAATTTTACCATTGGATTCATACAGGGGAAAACTTAAGCATCAATTTCCTTTTTTTAAAAACTTTGAGCGATTTTCGTTTCCAAAGTTATTCTGTTTTTTGTGAAAAAAAGAGGAAATTTACAAAATCCAGTATAACACGAAAACAAAGAGGATTCATGAAAAACTTCAGAATAGCAAAAAGTTGCGTCTGTTTTCGTTGAGTTCAGAGGAATTTTTTCAGATTTTCTTATCCAAATTTTTTTTTCTCATGTTGAGGATTGGAAAAAAAATTTGGGAAAAAAATTTGAAAAAAATGTCCATTGTGTTGAAAATGGTAAAATAAAGTATTTTCTCCTTTTGAAATTTTATCAATAATCACATAGTTCTTGAGTTATGGTAAATTAATTTTCTGAGCTCCGACCCAGAAAATGAGAAAAAAAATGTTGGAAAAAAAATCTGAAAAAATTTCTCTGAACTCAACGAAAACAGACGCAACTTTTTGCTATCTTGAAGTTTTTCATGAATCCTCTTTGTTTTCGTATTAGACGGAATTAAAAAAAAAAATTCACAAAAAACAGAAAAGCTTTGGAAAAAAAATCGCTCAAAGTTAAAAAAAAAAAGGAAATTGAAGCTCAAATTTTGCCCTTTGTGAATCAAATCGTAAAAATATATAAACAAAATTTTCTCTACAAAACGGGTGGACCTGAAGAGAGGAGAAAAAAAGGCGTAAAACAGTTTTTTTTCAAAATAGTGTCCAAATCTAAAAACAAATTGTAAAAATAATTTTTAAAAATAGAAAATGAAGCCGAATTCTTCCCCTTTAAAACGCCGGTTGTTAAATGAGTTTACGTTGAATTCCGGCGAAATGGCATTAAAAAAACGTTCCAAACCTTTTTTGAAGTTTTGTCCGGAAACTTTTCGTTAAAATTCGAATTACATCTAAATTTGATTATACTCAAAGTGTACTCAAACAATATTTTTGAAATATCATCACAGTTGAAACTTTGTCAGTCAAAAATTAATGATTTGGGCGCAACGACGGAGTTGATTGAAAGTAAAAACGTTAAAACAGTCAACGGTACAATTTATCCACCGACACTTTTTGGAAATTTGTTCATCGACGAAGCATTGAAAACTGTCTGCGTTTATGGTCACGTTGGTTAGTAAAATTTACAGACAAAAAATTAACAAAACTCTGATCACACTTTACCGAAGATATGAGAATGTCAACAGAAATGTTCGTTTTCATCAAATAACACTTAATATTTTTTTCCAGGGTGAATTTGAAGTATTAGAAGTGCGCGAATAATTTGGAATGTTGAATAATTCTTCTTTTCAAAAGATACCCTTAATTTTTTTTCAACTGCATGTTATCTTGTTTGCATATAAACATTACTCCATAATTTTTCGAATATATTTCTGTAATTTATAATTCGACATGATAAAATCATTTCTCAATGGCTCTTTGTCTTTTGATACATTTTTTTCCTCTTTACCTTTTCTCTAGATAATGCTAAAGTTTGCATCTTTGCAACGCAACGAAAATCATTTTTGTCAATTCATTTTTAGTGAAATTTACGTTTTGCCAGTGCATTAAAAATCTCAAGTCCTTAATAAAGACTCCAAAAACATTTTGACATTTTTAACAAAAAACAGAAAGAATTTAATTTTATTAAAAAATAAAGTTTTTCCATTGCATTGAAACGATGCAAACTTCAGTATCATTTCTCCAGTGGAATAATTAAGGGATTAGAAAAATCATGTTATTTCAACTCTCCGGAGGAAAAATATTTTCCTGACTTTGCAACGATTGGCAAGTTTGAAAAAAATTTTAAAACAATTATTCGACAGATACTCCATCGTCGAAGGATGGAAAATTCGAAATGATCGTTAAAAATGGGAGGATGTACGGTCCCGGTGTATCCTGTGGGAAAGGACCGTTGTTTTGTTGGTTGAACGCGTTGAAGCTTTACGTCGTTGCAAAAATCGCAATTCCAGTGAACGTTAAATTCATCGTGGAGGGAATCGCCGAATTGCACAGTCCGACTCTCGAAGATGTGATATCGAGAAAAAAAGATTTTTTCATTGACATCGATTACGCTTGTTTGACCGTCGATGAAAAAATCAATGATATTCCTTGCTTGAGATACGCTTATCGGGGCGTTTGTCATTTTGCCTTGGACATTCGTTGCGGTGAGACTGACATAGAGAGCGGTGACTATGGCGGTGCCTTCGATCAACCCCTAATTGACGCTGTTCGTGTTGTTTCCAGTCTCATGGACAAGCACGACAAACTTGCTGTGCCAAATGTAAATTTTTATGAATTTTTTTTGTCAATTTTTTATGAATTTTATGAATTTTTTACAATTTTTTTAATGAATTTTACGGAGTTGGACAAAGTACTTGAAAGTACTTCAAGTATCAAGTACAAAGTATGGGTGGTACTTGAAGTATCAAGTACCGATGGTATTTGAAGTACAAAGTACTTGTTACTTGAAGTACTCGTCAGGACGAGTACTTGAAGTACAAGTATTTGAAAAAATCAAGTACCAAGTATCAAGTAATTTTCAAGTTTTCGGGTACGTCTCGTAAATTCTGGTACTTGGGTCATTCCATGTCAAATCAACCAAGAGTTGGAATCGACCACTTTTAATTTCGATGAAATTTGGTTAGAAGTTTTGTTTTATCTTGAAACCAAGTTCTACCAAAGAAAAAAAATTAAATTTTTTTTTTTCAAAAGTAATGCAAAATTCAAAATTTAACCATTTTTCAATTTTTTCTCTAAATATCTTGAAAATTATGATATTTATGACAAATCGTTCGTTTCGTCTTGAAGAGTATACTTGGAGCTACGAAGAAAAAAAATATTTCGACAAAAATTTTTGAAAAATGATGAATTTGGATAATTTTGAATTTTTTTAAATCGTGAAAATCCACAATTAACATCAAATTTTTCGTTCAATTTTTTAAATATAATACCTTGTACTGATTTTTAAAGATCTTGAAATTTACAGAAAGGTGTTTTTTTTTGTTTTAAAAATATGCATTTTTTCAAGTTGAGCAATCATGGAATTTTGTAATTTTTAGCAGTCGAAATTACATGATTGATCAACTTGACTTAAATTAGAGGTAAAAAAAAAAGTTTCACCACAATTCAAAAATTCATATTTTTGAAACAAAAAAACACATTTCTGAAAATTTCAGGATCTTTTAATATCAGTACAAGGTGTTATATAATAAAAATAAAACCAAACATTTAATGTTGATCGTGGATTTTCACGATTTTGAAAAATTCAGAATTCTCCAAATTCATCATTTTTCAAAAAAAAAATTCGGAATATTTTTTTTTCGTAGCCCCAACTATACTCTTTATGACAAACTCAGAACGATTTTTTCGTATTTATAATAGTTTTCGAAATATTAAAAAAAAACTTTAAAAAATGTTGGAATTTTGAATTTAAAAAAAAAAATTTTAATTCTTTTCCTTTGTTAGAACTTAGTTTTATGATAAAAGAAAACTTCTGACCAAATTTCATCGAAATTGAAAGGGTAAAAATATACAAGACATCGTAAAACAATAGAAACCTATGTAATAGAAAAAAAAAGTCTGATTTGTTAATTATATTCATAACATTTTTAAGAATATCTTAAAAAGTGCAAATGTGTAAAAGAATCAAACTATGTTTAGTCAGAATGAAAACTGCTTTATATTTGGTATTTTGGATTCATCATTTTGTATTAAAAATAAATGAATCCAATTTAATCATTTTCCATACCAAAAACTTCATAAACACTCACGCAAGCTTTAATTAGGAATTAATTTTTTTTTTCGATTTTTAAAAATCGATTCGTACGAAATCGATTCTTTGGATTCGATTTTTCATGAAGATCGATTTTCGGAATCGATTCTTTCCAAAGAATCGAACATTCCTGCTTCGAAAATGCAACAAAAAAATTCATTTTCCATTTTGATTCTTTGAATAATTTATAGAAGGCGCCAATGTCGACTTGCCAATGTCGAAAATGTCTTGTCACATAGCTGACAGTTAATTTCAGGATTGGCAAGTCTGAAGTAAAAAAATAAAAAAGCAATTAAAAGAGGAAGGTTTCTTACACAACAATTTACCACTGTTAATGAAAAATCGGTAAGAAAAAAAATGGCGGATGATCGAAATGAAAATTTTAATTTTTCACAATTTATTTCAATCATTCGCCATTTTTTTTAAAATCGATTTTTCATTAACGGTGGTAAATTGTTGTGTAAGGAAACTTCCTCCTTGAAGAGCTTTTTTATTTTTTTGTTTCAGACTTGCCAATTCTGAGATTAATCGTCGGCCATGGGACAAGACATTTTCGACTTTAGCGCCTTCTATAAATTATTCAAAGAATCAGAATAAGAAATATTTTTATTTTTTATTTTCGAAGGATGGGACAATGTTGTAAAAACAGTTTTACAGCCATATCTGATAAAGGAGCTGAGAAAAGAATCTTTAAAATTTGCTTTTTTTTTTTAGCCTTCTAAACTAAACTAATACCTTAAAGCAATGTTAAACTGCCCTATCTTACCGATAGAGTCCACTAAATTTTGGCCACATGGCATTTTCAAAGTTTGAAACTGAAGCTAATCCGGTAGACGTTTATTCGTGCAGGAAAAGTAGAAAAAAAGAGACTAGGTGAGAAAATAAAGTTTGAGAAAATAGTCTAAAAATGACACTAAAAATGAACTGAAAACACGAAAAAGAAAAACTACTTTCTATTTAACTAACTAGGAAAACCTTGAAGAATTCCTACTTAATTTAGAAAACATATGGATAAAATTACTTGAGCCAAAATATTTAAATTTAGTGCAACAAATCTACTCATATTTTTATGCACTTGTTGAAGAGCTAAATTCATAATTTCAGTTCGATCTTTATCAGTCAAAGGTCATTAATTTCTTTCCTGATACATGTTTTACGAATTCAGCGAATATTTGCTTCGTTGAGATTCTGAATCATAAGAATATTCAAATGAGGTCGTAACTCTGTTTTTTTTTCATAAACTAATGGTTCAAATGTGCAAACGACGAATATTATGATGAGCGCTGTCTGATAAATTCTTAGATCATTTATCGAGAAATAAAATGAGCTTTCACTCGTTTAAATCGAATTGAAATGACAATTTAGCTTCACAAAAACTGTGTTTTAATATGATCGAGTATTTTTTGGCCTAAAAAAAGTTTTTTCTACATTTTTCTCAAAATGATTCAGAAAGTGTAATCCAGATTCACTTTAGTAAGCCCTAATTCTTCCTTTAAAATTTCTATAAATTATTGGTTGTAAAATGTAATATATACGTCTACTGGAGAGCAGAGATGCGAAAATAGTAATGTAAAAGTAATGCATTAACCATTACTTTAAACAATGTGTATAGGACAAGTTTTCCATTACAAATTACAAAAGTAATGGGTGTTCCATTACAAATAAAAAAGTAATGTGTAATGTATGCATGTTCCATTACAAATAAAAAAGTAATGTGTAATGCATGCATGTTCCATTGCAATTAAAAAAAAGTAATGTGCAATGGATCCATGTGCCATTACAAATAAAAAAAATAATGTGTAATGGATGCATGTGCCATTACAAATGAAAAAAAGTAATGTGTAATGGATGCGTGTTCCATTACAAATAAAAAAAGTAATGTGTAGTGTATGTATGTTCCATCACAAATAAAAAAAGTAATGTGTAATGTATGCACGTTCCATTATAAATTACAATTTAAAAAAAAAGTTATTTGCAGTGGAGAATATTCCATTACAAATGGAAAAATTGCCGTGCTCGTATTAGAAACTTGCACATTGCTGTCTCATTATTTTATTTCGCTCACTAAAAGTTCATCCACATTTATCACAAATGATCCATAAAGTTAAAAAAAGAACATGCACATTATTTAGGGATTCAATAAAGCGACAAATTTTGTATAAGTAACTTGTAATTATTATTAGATTGCTTATAATTATGGGTAACGTGTAAAAGCAATTTCGATATAAAGTTGGATGATTTTTGGGGTTAAGTACATTTTCGTACTTCATATTCAACGATAAAATGTCTTTTTTTTGTTTCTATTTTTTAACTTTATGGATCATTTGTGATAATTGTGGATGAACTTTTAGTGAGCGAAATAAAATAATGAGACAGCAATGTGCTAGTTTCTAATACGAGCACGGCAATTTTTCTATTTGTAATGGAATGTTCTCCACTGCGAATTACTTTTTTTTTAAATTGTAATTTGTAATGGAACGTGCATCCATTACACATTACTTTTTTTTATTTGTAATGGAATATGCATACATCACACATTACTTTTTGTATTTGTAATGGGACATGCATCCATTACACATTACTTTTTTTATTTGTAATGGAACATGCATACATTACACATTACTTTTTCTATTTGTAATGGAACATCCAACCATTACACATTACTTTTTTATTTGTAATGGCACATGCATCCATTACACATTACTTTTTTTATTTGTAATGGGACATGCATCCATTACACATTACTTTTTTATTTGTAATAGAACATGCATACAATACACATTACTTTTTGTATTTGTAATGGCACATGCATCCATTACACATTACTTTTTTTATTTGTAATGGGACATGCATCCATTACACATTACTTTTTTATTTGTAATGGAACATGCATACAATACACATTACTTTTTGTATTTGTAATGGAACATCCAACCATTACACATTACTTTTTTATTTGTAATGGCACATGCATCCATTACACATTACTTTTTTTATTTGTAATGGGACATGCATCCATTACACATTACTTTTTTATTTGTAATGGCGCATGCATCCATTATACATTACTTTTTTTATTTGTAATGGTACAGTTATCCATTTCGCATTATGCAGTGTAATGGGTAAAAACACTGTAATGCATTATCAAAGTAATGCATTATTTACAACTCTGCTGGAGAGCCCTTTAATTTCCTCAAGGAGTTATAAAAATACCAATTTATGTTATGTCTCAATGCTACAGATATCACGAGACGTGGTGGCTCCATCTTTGTTGGAAAAAACGAGAATAGAAAAAGTTGAATTGAACGTAAACGATTTGAAGAAGAAAATTGGCGTTAAGCGCCTGAGACACAAGGAAAATGCTTCTCGCATCGTGATTCATCAAACGCGACTTCCCAGCATCACGATCCACGGATTCGAAACGACTACGAATTTTTCGAACCCAGCGAATCTCGGGAAAATTCCCTGCAGGTGAAAATTTATGGACTTGAAGATCCGAACGTTCGAATGAACGAAAATTCGAAAAATGTATTATTTTAATTTCAATTCTTTAATTAATTTCTTCAATTCTTTTAATTTTGAGACTTTATTAACACTTAGGAAATAGTTCTTAAAATATCTTTGAATTTTTGAAATCATTATTCACAAAGTTATTCGCAAGCTCTTATAATTTTTCATTAAATCAATACTTTTTCTGATTTTTCGTTCAACTGAACGTTCGAAACTTCAAGTACATGAAAATTTTTCGCATTGATAGGGGAGGAAAATTGTAGCAACGGACAATTATTGTCAGATGGATAATTTGTCTCATGGAGGGTGAAAATTAATTTGGCAACTTCCAAAACTTTTAGAACAGTAACAAACTTCTCAATAAGATTAGTGAACGATCAAAAGGTTCACGAAACTCAAAAGAACGTTGAAAACCACGTGAAAAAAGAGTGGAGTCGTTCGAATAGCGGAAATGAGTATCAACTGAAAATGGACACTGGTATAAATCCTTGGAGGGAAGACCCAACGAATTCTCATTACAAAGCAGCGTTCGACGCTGTAAAAATGGTTGGACCCTTAAAAATTTAACCCTCACATTTCTGTAATGTTGGAAAATTTCTATTGAAAAAAAATCTGGTAAATATTCGGAAGTGTAACTCCCGCTAAAAAGACGCAGTAATTTTTTTTATCAATTCTTCATGACTATAAAACCTTGTATTAAGCAGAGTTGTGAAAATAGTAATGTAAAAGTAATGCATTACCCATTACTTTAAACAATGTGTTTTCCATTACAAATAAAAAAAAGTAATGTGTAATGGATGCATGTGCCATTACAAATAAAAAAGTAATGTGTAATGGATGCATGTTCCATTACAAATTAAAAAAGTAATGTGTAATGGATGCATGTCCCATTACAAATAAAAAAGTAATGTGTAATGGATGCATGTCCCATTGAAGATAAAAAAGTAATGTGTAATGGATGCGTGTTCCATTACAAATAAAAAAGTAATGTGTAATGTATGCACGCTCCATTACAAATTACAATGTAAAAAAAAAGTAATTTGCAGTGGAGAATATTCCATTACAAATTTCTTTTTTTATTTGTAATGGCACATGCATCCATTACACATTACTTTTTTTATTTGTAATGGAACATGCATACATTACACATTACTTTTTGTATTTGTAATGGAACATGCATACATTACAAATTACTTTTTGTATTTGTAATGGCACATGCATCCATTACACATTACTTTTTTTTAATTGTAATGGAACACGCATTCATTACACATTACGTTTTTTATTTGTAATGGTACACTTATCCATTTCACATTGTGCAGTGTAATGGGTAATAAATTCGGTAATGCATTATCAAAGTAATGCATTATTTACAACTCTGATATTAAGTTATATTTTAATGGCGCACAATGTTTTTGTTCAACTTAAAATTTCTTTTTTCAATAAAATAAAATGAAGAAATTTGGCTACTAGAATAGATTTTGCAGAATTGCAGAGTTTCCGTTGTTTCTTGGGTTTGATAAAAAAAAAATTTAATTATAAAAAATTGGTTTTTCATCAAACCCAAAAAAACAACAGAAACTCTGCATCGGGGATATCTATTCTAGTAGCTAAATTTATTTAATTTTTTTTATTGCACTCCGTGCGCAAAGTGCCACTTTGCGCACGTGGCGCGTGCTCAAACTGGCACTTTGCACACTCGTACAATAAAATTTCGTATGGTACTAGTGCGAGAAACTTTTTCTCAACTCGTGTGATTGCAACATTCGCCTTCGGCTCATGCTGCAAACTCACACTCGTCAGAAAAAGTTTCATCGCACTCGTATCGTAATATACTATTTTTTCATTAAAAAAAAAAATTAAAAAGTTGGGTTAAAACATTATGTACCGCCATAATAGTATTAAATATGTTTTTCAACTGTAAGAAACCACGGGAAAAAAATCAGCTCGGTTCTGACAGGAGTTACATTTCCGAATATTTACCAAAAATCTAATTTTTTTTTTCAATGTTTGAACAGGTTTATGGAAAAGAGCCTTTGTACGTTTGCGATGGTTCTTCTTTGCCAGCTGCATCGATCCTCAAATCTGCTTGGCCTCAATGTAGCTCCTTGGTACTTTCCCTTGGGCAAGTGTAAAATTATTAAATCACATTTTTTTACACCTGGGAAAACCGTATATCAAATCCTCAAAACGTACAATTATTTATATATTTTCTACAGTCGGGGAAAAGGAAAAAAACAATCCAATTTTATTCATAAGGATGTTACTATGGTGTGATTTTTTTTTTTTAACAATTGTTAAAAAATGATTCAAAATTTCTCATATTCCAATTCGAATATTTCCTTGAATAATTACAACCATTCCAATCTGACGTTTAACGAGGTTATTTAAAAGCGAAAAAAAATTTCACCTTTTTTTTTGCCTCCTAATTAGATTTTCATTTTAAGTGTTTTATTTTTACTATTTTCGTTTGTAAATGTCTGCCAAGAATTCGTTTAGTCTTTGGATTAAATTGATTTAAAAATACTGTCCAGTTTCTTTTTTTTTATAATACTATTTTTTATTTTCCAGAGATCCAAACGATTCGAATGGAAAGGAAGAGTCAATGTCGATTGAGAATTATTTTAATAGTGTAAAGGTAATAATGGCTTACATGTGTTACGTGCACGAATTATAAAAAATGTAAAAAAAGTAAAGAAAAATCAAAATGACAAAAAAGGAAGTTTGGGGGTCGTCCAGAAATCAAGTATTTCCATATGATAACTTATTAATATTATTGATAAAGTTATTAATAACTAAAATTATTTTGGTCAGAGATATTGCCTCCGAGATAATAAAATTTCTCTTTTCTGCTAATTTTCAACAATATTTCTCAGCTTTTTTAAGATCAAGAGAAAATTCCACAACATTTGAGAAATTTCATGACTTTCCGGATCATTACGCTTTCATTGAAAACTAGCGCATTACCTTTTTCAATATTTCCGGAAGCTTCCTTCGACTCAAAATTAATCTCCTCACTTATTTCCAAAGGTAACTTTGTACCGTAAACTGAGATGAGCAAGCAATGTGCAGCTTCGCAGAATTTTTCACACTAAACGTAGCCATTTTTTTATGCCTTCATTTATGTAATTCTCATCGAAAAAAAATAGTCCGAAGATGAGCCAATGTTAAGGATCGATTCAAATCTATATTTTTATGTAAGTGGTAAAATAAAATGTCGCTCTGTCAGTTAAAAAAAATAATTCAAAGGGTTCGTTCGACCCCTCTCGATAGTTTTAGTGTTTACTTTTAGCAATATATTCAATATTGTACGATTAAAAAACGAACGAACGTACCGAACGATTATACCGAATTGATCAGTATTTCCGGACGACGATAGTCTCGCTGCCTGCACGGGATCTCCGCCGCTGGCAGGAAAGTTAGTAGAGGCGGAAGCTCCCATTCTTTGTGTCATATGAGAATCATTGTTTTGTCCCCTTGCCAGTGACCAGCAGCCGCCTCCGTAGCGCCAATTTCCTAAGCCTTCGTCGCTTTCCTCGCTAGGCTGCAAAGCGCATGGGATCAGAGTCCGGAATACGTTCATCGCTCGCCCAGACACCAGCCTAATATTTTCAATAAGAAAAACAAAACATTGAAGAACCTTAGCAGACGAAAAGAGAAAAAATCGAGAGAAACAAAAATATATAACCATATTCATCGGCGCTAAGCTTCGCGACTACCAAGTTCTAAAAGTAGGTCACAATTACGCAGGTTATTCCAAAAGCTGCCCCAACTGCATCGAGCATGGACCAAGAACTCAAAATTTGAACTCATTGAAAAAATCAAAATCTCAAAAATCAAAAACTTCCAACATTTGAAAAAAAACAAATATTTTCACAAAATTTCAAAAAAAAATTGAACCACAAAAATCCTCAAAACGACAATGAAAGTCTTGATTACACGTAAATGTAAAAACAAAACAGTGATGAATTTCAAATTCGATGAAGTTTACAGATCAATGTCGTCAGAGGCCATCAGCTGAACGATAATCCAGCTGTTTTCTCTTAAAAATTTTTAAATTAAATAAAATTTTCTCTATCGCCAGATTTTCGCAGAAGCGCTGATGATAATTATTGCAGCGAAGATCGCATGTTTTAGCGATTAATTATCGCGGTAAGTGACCCAAATGCTTTGGAAAATCCAAAAATTAGATTCGCATTCTCTTAGAAACACAAGAGATGCAATATATATATATATATATATATATATATATATATATATATATACATATATGTGCGATATATATATCTATATATGCATGCATACTCGATTGACTCAATTTTCTGTGCTAAAGGCTCTAGTTAACGCTTGCATATGAAGTTTCCATGAAATTTACTTTACCTGGGTCCTTCGTGAGCATATTTTTCTTCGATTAATTACGACTTGAGATTAAAATAATCCGTTATAGGCATACACAAACACTCGTTGAACAACACGCTGTCGGCCATGTTTACATTCGAATGCATCGCGAACACACGAGAGAGCGAAGGAGAGAGAGAGAGCGCGAAGGAGGGAGAGAGAGAGAGAGAGAGAGAGAGAGAGAGAGAGAGAGAGAGAGAGAGAGAGAGAGAGAGAGAGAGAGAGCAAGAGACACCATGCACTAACGCGCACAGATGTAATAAAATATATACCTCGAAAACGGCATTAAAAATTTATCTTAATATTTATTTTTCATTAAACGAACTATAACATCACCGACATCATTATAAGCTACGGAAAGCTTCGCTATTCGTCGCGATTGTCACGCACGACGACAAAATCTTCGGTAATTTTGTCATTACAATCTCGGGTCGCGCGTATAAATCACAGCGAGAATCGCGATCTGCTATACATATGATGCACATATATATACATAGTTCTTTGCTGTGTGCAATATATATATATATGTATATATATACTTGAGCCGGCCCTGAGCCGCCCTATGCCGCCCAATGCGCCGCCCCTGACAAATACGAGGGAGAGTCCAGCGTCTGCATGTGTGCAATATGTATATATATTAGGGTGGTCCTTATTTAGAGCCACAGTTTGTAAATAATGCATTATTTTGATAATGCATTTATTTATTACCCATTACACTGCACAATGTGAAATGGACAAGTGTACCATTACAAAATACAAAAGTAACGAATATGAATGCGTGTTCCATATTACAAATAAAAAAAGTAATGTGAAATGGATGAGAGTGCTCCATTCCAAATTACAATTTAAAAAAAATTTAATTTGTAGTGGAGAATATTCCATTACAAATAGAAAAATTGCTGTGCTCGCATTAGAAGCTTGCAATTATTTTATTTCGCACGAAACAAATTTGCAGCTGTTGCTCAAAGGTAAGTGTATTAATTTTTCAATGAAAATAATTTGTGTGTATCAATTTTTTGTTAACTTTACTATCGTAATGGTAAATGTACGAACAGTTATTTTTTGGAGTAATTTTTACTCCATTCTTGAATTGCAATTTTTACAACAATGGAGTAATTTTTACTCCATTCTTGTAAAAATTACTCCAAAAAATCGCTGGTCATACATTTTCCACTACGATAGTAAAGTTAACAAAAACTTAATACACAAAAATTATTTTCATTGAAACATTAATAGACTTTGAGCAAAATAGTACACCTGCAGCATGCTCCAAATTCTGGTAAAAAACACAAATTTGTAATGAGAGGTTAGAGTCTAGATAAAAATTTGACAAAATTAGGGTCTTGTTTTTGAATTATTTGGAGTCGATTTGGAGGCGTCTCGTAAAAAATTCGTCCGGGCCCTAAATAAGGACCACCCTGATATATATACTATTGTATTGCTTTAGGGGAGGCTGCGGCGTTTGCGCATAAGCAGTTGGTGACTGCTGGGCACCTATTCGAACAATTACGAAATAACACCGCGACGATTTATAAATTCATATCGTTATTGCATTAAAAACGAGTCCACATTTTTTTGCAATTAGATATCTTTTTTTGCGTTTTACCAAAAGTCTAAAGTTTCCATCGAGAGGATTCATAGTCTGCATATGCGACATATGAAATATATATATATATATTATATATATATATTCATTTATAAAATAAAATTTATAAAAATTTGTAAAATATTATTATTAATATTATTATTTACAAAATATACATATATTTATATACATAAAAATTTATAAAAATTTATAAAAAATATATTCGACATATCATCGCTTCAGGATGTGGCGCTCACAGCGCCCAAAGCGTCCAAGACGAATGCAGCTATATATGTATACATAGCGAGGGCGCTTCGATCGCAATATGGCCGACAATCTGAAAATATTTTGTTTTTTGCGGAGCGAAAATATTCCTGAAACAAATATTGTCAATGAAATGTACAGGGAGGCTAGATAGAAGACCACATGGAAAAACAGCTGTGAGCAGTAGCTCGACTTGTCGAAAAAGTTTTTCTCGAGTCTCTCGTGCTCCGTCGGTATGGGTAAAAGTCTCGCTCGATCGGTAAGAAAACGACAAATTCAAACATTTAAATGATCATGGCGAAAATGCAGTAATAATATACAGGATGTCTTATTGACAAGATGTGCAATAGTTTTAAGGGGGAACGTAAATTGGAAAGCTCAAAAAAATGTAATTTTTACAATTTTCATATCCACGCCGAAATAAAACGAATCTTTTCTAAAATTTTTAATTAATGATTTGAACATTGCAAGACCATTTTTTTACAATACAACAACATTAATTGATTCCTTCTACAAAATATTTGAAATGTTTGGGACCCCCTGAGAAATCTATTTACTTTTATAAAACTACCATTCTATGTAAACCAGAAAACTAGTATATTCGAAAAATTCAATTTTTGAAAATTACTATTTTTTACGACCGTTTGAAATTAAAAAAAAAAACGGTCAAAAAAAGAAAAAAACAATTCAAATCAGCGCCATTTCGTGAAAAAAATTTTTTTTCAAAAATTGCTATGCTCAACGATTGTCACTGTTGTGTAGATTTAAAAAAATGTGGGTTTTTGTTTTCAGATGATTTTTCATTGCTGTATCGCTGCCACCAGAAGGAGTCATTTTTTATAATGTCATTACGTTCATGGTAATAACTTTGTCAATTTTTAATATTTTTCAATAAAAATTTGTATGAATATAGTTGAATATATGAGGCATTCCACGTCAAGTCGGCCACCCCATTTTTTTAAATCACCAAAAATCGCATACAAATTTTTAACAAGTGGTTCTAACTGTCAAGAAAATTCATGATTTTTTTCAGATTTTTTTATTACATATTTTAGCCGGAAAAAAATACAAAAAATTTTCTTGTTCCACTTCGTAACTCGAAAATTATTCATCGTACAAAAAAAAAAAGTACAACATGAAATTTGGGATTTTCAATGTCCTTTTCACTGAAACTTTTTACTAACTCCTCCAAAAGCTCTATATGCCCTTTTCAGAGCAAATAATGTTTTGATATTTTTTTTCTCAGAATCGACATCTTCGATTTGTCTGTAGTTCAAACAGTTTTTTACTTGATATATTTACAGACTACAAAAAAATTGACTCAGTTGAGAATTCATTCCTTCCCATGCGTTTTTCATCCCAAACGAATATACAAATTTCTCTGTGCATTAACCGGGTTGAGACTATCTATAGATATTTTCCAAAGCCCGCATTTTTGTTTATTTTTTGTACTTTTTCAATTTTTTGTAACTTTTTTCATTTTTATTTTTTAAAATATCTTTTTGTACATTTTAATAAACTTTATCAATGGACCCGATAAAGTCCATTCAAATTTGAGTCAAAGGCTACTCGCGTCTCTCGATGACAAAAAATAATTGATTTACCCTCTTTGGATACACCGACCTTTCTATGGCCAATGAGTACTTTTTTAGTTCGATTAGGGCATGATTTTTGGGAATGAAGCAATGATACTGCTTTGTCCCTGGAATCGTCTTCGCAGTATCAAAATGAGATTGTTTTATTATTTTTTCCTGTCTACGATTAATAATGATAAAATATCAATATCTACACTATTTCGTTAAATTACTCTACAATGATAGATTGTATCAATAAAAATGCATTTGAAATAATGGATTCTCCACTACGCCAATTTTTTTCTAGTCCGTAAATATATCAAGTAAAAAACTGTCAAAACCACAGACGAATCGATTATGTCAATTCTGAGAAGAAAAAAAATCAAAACATTATTTGCTCCGAAAATGGCATATAGAGCTTTCGGAGGAGTTTGTAAAAAATTAAAGTGAAAAGCACGTTGAGAATCCTAAATTTTATGCTGTACTTTTTTTTTCGTACGATGAATAATTTTCGAGTTACAAAATGGGACAAACAAATTTTTTGTATTTTTTTCCGGCTAAAAAATGTAATTTAAAAATCTGAAAAAAATCACAAATTTTCTCGATAGTTGGAACTAATTTTTAAAAATTTGTGTGCGATTTTTGGCGATTTCAAAAAATGCGGCGGCTGACTTGACGTGGAATGCCTAATATATACTTAATAAATTGCTTTTTGTCTGATCTTCAAATAATCATCCCTATATACTTACAAAAATATCCCCCAAAATCGGCTATTTTTAGCCCCGTCACAGTGGCGTTCCCCCTTAAGGTGATGTGAAACATTCCCCCACTTCTTTGCTCTCCTAATGCGAGATACGCATTGAGAGGGTTCCCCCTCTCCAATTTTGATTTCTGTTCATTTTTATAGTAAACCGAATGAAATCGTTTGGTAATTGAGGAATAGAGCTGTAATCAATCGATCTACTTCCTAACATTTTCTAAATTGCAAGAATAACAAAAAAAAAAGCAAATCTGGTTACCGGTAGGAATCTGTACGAACGAAACTTCAAATTTCGTGAAATTTTAAAACTCGAACTGTATAAAAAAAATGTTAGTAAGTAAATAGTATTTGAATAAATCCATTCTTAGTTTGTTATTGTAAATCGAAGGCAGCACCCTAAAAAAGGAACGGAAATGCATAATTGTAGATAACCTTTGATAAATTCATAACGAAAGTAAACAGCTGAGTGATATTCAATACAGGGATTTTCCGATAGAAGCGTTAGGTTTCAGGGATCGAATCAGAGATCGAATACGCGATTGTAAAATAATTATTTTACAATTGATTATAATCAATCGTCTGTGAAGAAGAAAAAGCTGAAAAGTTTTCCAATTATTTGATGATTTTTCCTGCACCGCAAGACAAAAATAACCTAAAAAACCTCGAAATCAGTAAATACGTAGCTGTGGCGCCATCTAGCGGTGGATGACAATACCGTTCGGTCGGTGTTGTCGCGTACCACGCGAGGGGTGGGGGCCTAAAGGAGTGGGGGAATGTTTCACATCACCTTAATATAAACGGATTGAGCAGTTGTCTGTAAACTGACGCGTTATAAGAATAAAAATAAGGCTTCTGTGTGACATTGAGTTTCATTATATACTCTTGTAGAGTCAGTTTTCCAGGTCTCACCGCGTAGAGGTCACTGCTCGTCGAGACCCGGAGTATGGAGCATGTATACGTCCATGCTCACTAAAAATGTTGGCGTTACGTGTTAAAAAAATAAAAAACACTCAAACTCTGAGTTAAACACTCAAGCAAAAATTAATTCCATAATCCAGCAACGGTAAGAAGCACGTTAGTTAAGTTTGGTCAGCAAATTAGGAAAAGTGCAATAGAGAGAAAAACCTAATTCAATATATACAATTCGACACATGCTCCATACTCCTCCTTTTTTTTTAATTGGCAAAAAAGAAAAAAACCAGCGCACAAAACAGAAAAAAAATTTACGAGAAAAAGTGCCCTTTTCGGTTATATGAAGATAACTACTTCTATTTTTTTTATATTCACGAAATTTGGCAATTATTCAAGAATATTATTATTACTATTATTATAATATTATTATTATATAAATTATTATTAATATTATATATTATTATTATTATTATTATTGCTTTTACTATAGAAATTAAGTGATATTAAGTGCAATAAGCGAAAAAAATCATTTTCTAGTTGAAGATGAATAATTTTATGAATGCAAGACTTTTTATAATGGGAATATTAATACGAGCATCTTATTGGGGTAGAAAGCGCGAAAAGAGCCTTTGTCTCGAAATGCGTGAGCACAGACAATATTAAACAGAGATATTCAAATTTCGTATAAAATAGTAAAAGAAAAAAGGAACATAACAACCTTTAACCAGACGTCGATTAAATTATCCCTCCGCACTTTTTCCCTCCGTCGCAAAATGATATTTTTAATTAATTCTCAATCAAACCCTGACAACCAGGGACTAATTAAAAATTCTTCCATTCTCTTGCAGGACGGATATATATTTTTTAGTTAAATCCGTTAATTTCTGTGGACAAAAAACCAGAATTAATATCTATTCGAACGAAAATTGGGTCGTAATCATAAATATTAATTTCAAAAATACCTACAGGGTGTTGTAATAAAGAAAAAATGTAACAACTGGAACAAAAAATTGTGATTTAGTAATTAAAAAAACTATGCAATATTTTAAGGACGACCTGTAACCTCAAAATTTCTGCATCTGGATTTTTCGATTTTGGCTCAGCATAACTTCTGAACTACTTTAAATTTGGAAAATTTTAACCTCAAGGATGTTGAGTCTCTATGAAATCTTATAATGTTAATTGTTCAATAAATAGCTCCTTAATCGTCGTGAAATTTTTACACGACCTCTTAAATACTTCATCCAAAAACATACCAAATTTTCAGAATTTTCTCATCATTTGGGATTTGGGACTCAACATTCTGAATTCCTGGCAATCTTTAAATTAGGATTTTTATAAATGAACCTCAAGATTTCTGCATCGGCATTTTTCGATTTTGGCTCAGCATAATTTCTGAACTACTTTAAATTTGGAAATTTTAAACCTTAAAATCAAAAACCTTCAAAAATTTGCAAAAATCGTTCATTGAACTTTAAAAATCTGTAGAACATTGAAAAATTATCAGAATCAGATAAACTAAGCGCGTTTTCAAAGCTCTAATTATTACGAAAAGAATAAGCTCAAGTTGAAACACATTCAAGAACAAATTCGATCTCGGCCAAAAAGAATTTTTGTTTTAAAATGAATTTTCATCAAAAATATTTTTTTTAGTTTTTTAGTTAGTTATTTTTTTTTAGTTGTCAAATTTGTTCAATTGATTCTTATAGAATCTTATAACGATGTATTTTTTTCCCTCTGAACACGAATCTATAACAATGATTGTTCCAAAAAATCAAAATTTGTATAACGTTTAATCAAAATATTTTTACTTCATTTTAACCACATTTTAAATAACCTCAAATTAGCGAAATTTCAAGTGCTCATGACTTCACTTTGGTTTAGACGATTAAAAAATTTATTAAGTCGCTATAATTAAAAATGCTATAATTAAAAAATGTTACACCGTTAAAATCGATGGTCAAACTTTCAAGATCTGCTCAAAATCGAAAAATTATCTGAATCGGATGAACCAAGCTGGGTTTTGAAGCTCTAACGATTGCAATAGAATGAGCTAAAATTGAGACCAAAATTTTATGTTGAAAAATAATAAGTCATTTGAATGAACAAATTAAATCTTAGCCAAAAAACAAAAAAACCAAATTTATGAAAATAAAAAAATGCAGTACAGAAATCTTGAGAATCTTTTTAAAAAAAAGTCTAATCCATTGAATTAAATCGCCTAATTGAGAGAATTAGCACAAAAATACTGATCTGAAAAAAGAACAAACGAACCTGTAACAGAAAAAATTTAATTATCAACCCAAAAGGGAAGAAAAGTAACGATTAGTATTTTTTAAAAAATTGTAAAAGTCCAACAACGATCTGAAACATAAAAAAAATATTATAACTCGAAAAAAAAAAAAATTAGACATCCTATCGTCCTAACCCTGAAAAAAATCTAATTTAGACATCCTATCAACCTAACCCTGAAAAAAAAAATTAGACATCCTATCGCCCTAACCCTGAAAAATAAAAACAGAATTAGACATCCTATTGACCTAACCCTGAAAAAAAACGAAATTAGACATCCTATCGCCCTAACCCTGAAAAATAAAAACAAAATTAGACATCCTATTGCCCTAACCCTGAAAAAAAAACGAAATTAGACATCCTATCCCCCTAACCCTGAAAAATGAAACATCCTATTACCTTAACCTTGTAAAAAAAAAAAATGAAACATCCTATCACCTGTAAACCCGAAAAAGCGACATCCTTATGATCAAACGGACGAATGTCTCTCGCGAATGATTTTACATTTTTTACGCGATTTTTTTTAACATTGCCAGCCGCCGTTTGCGGTGGGACATATACCGATATCTTTAAAACGCGATGTTTGGGGTTGAATCTACATATTTTTCAAAAATGACTCGACCATTGAATCGCGATATTAAAAACAGGAATAGTCATATACCGCGCGATGACTTTCCCGCATCAGTAAATTCGAACAAATTCAAATCACGGATGTGACGACGTGGTTCATTGCGCATAGTGACTGCGTGTTTCCATAGTTTTTATAGTGACGATCTATCCTCGAATCGATATGCATGCCATCATTCGAAAGTAAATCGCCACTTTTGTCAGTGACGATGTTCCCACGATGACCTGAAAATAAACGTTGCTCAAAGATCTTTTTATCTATATGAAAAAAAATCCAGGAAAATCTGTACTGGATTACTCAAGGGAGAAGAAATCTTTGAGCAGCGTCGGAATTCGCACAAATCGGGCCTCGAGGCAGCGCCGAACACGTTTGAATTCGTCAATATCGCAAACGGAGATTGACCACGATTGAATGTATTTATTAGAACCAGAGACGAATCTATGCAGCGCCAGAACTGCACAGATGCAAATCGAGCTTTAATAAATAGTTCGATCGAGGGGAGAAATAATTCGAGGGGTCTTAAAATCCTACGCGGAAACAGCGAAGAATGTCAAAATTCTCGTTGGAATTAGAAATTCTTTGGCATTACCTGTCCTGCCTGCTTATTTTATCATATATTCGGCATTGAACTTTGACGATGAAAGAAATATTTGCATACCATAATGAGTAATCAATTTTATAACGTTTGAGGGTAAATTACATACGATAATTATGATTATTTTACAGTAAAACTTTTTAGATAAACACAGAAATTGAAAAAATACCTTCTAGCAATTGACTTATTATAATTTTGAGAAGTCATTATTTTTTAGTCACAAAATCGTAAATTTTGTTTTCGAAAGATGAATCTATCTTTCTGTGAATCGAATGGGCCACAGATTTTTACAGGTTTATCAATATCATATTTTATTCGTGAAAAAATAAAAACACTGAAAAAGTTTCAGCCGGAAAGTTGCTCAATTTGATTTTAATTTCAACCATTGCAATATACATTTCGTGTTATACGTAATAAATTATGTATGATAAAATATATAATATATTTGTAATTTAATATGTATTATGCATGATACGTATTATTAAATTTTTATGAATTTAAAAAATAGCGTCATTTAATGATACAGGGATTTCTTTGACTACGGTAAATTATGGTAAGCCATTTCTTTCACTGTACAGCTGAAAGAAAAATATCAAGTGCTTGAAGATTCGAACGATAAAATTAGAAGAGCTTGGCAAATACTTGGTAGATAATATTTAATTTCAAAAATTAAAAGAATTATCTCGAAAGTGTTAATGGACCTCAAAATTGTTTTTAAAGTAATACGTTTGTCGTTTTTTCTGTTCATCCCAACGTTGAAAATCGCCTTCAAAAATTTGCAAAAATCGATAATCCAAATTTAAAAATCCGTGAAAAATTGAAAGATGATCCGAATTCGATAAATTAAGCGCGCTTTTGAAGTTTTGACGATCACGGAGAGAATGAGCTCAAGACGGAATTGAAATTCCATCTAGAAAAAAAATAACAGCCATTTTAATAATCTAATTCAAATTCGGCTGAAGTGCAGAACATTTTTTTGAAATTTATTTTTTTCGGACCTTACATCGATGCACCCTCTCCCCCTCCCAAGCGAATCTACCAATGATTTTCCCAAAAAATCGTATTTTGACCCCATTTTCAAAAATCTCAAAATAGCAAAATTTCAAGGGCTCATAACGTGAACGTTCGAAACTTCAAGTCCATGAAAAATTCGGCTGTTCCCTGCTTATTTCGCCCCTAAACCCCGGATCAAAAAAATTGAAAAATCGCGACGCGCATTCCAGTCCCTAAACCCAAATAGGGCTCCTGCCCATCTATGGCAATTTCTCCCGCACACTTGGTAAGGTGGACCTTTCTTGCTCAAGGAAAGGCCCCAATCATACTGTATATAATCAAGGTACCGATATTTTGCTTTCGCATCCCGGGACCTTGCTTATATATTTCTCATTCATCGTCACCTTTGCTGTAACTCTCGCGGAAGCTGCCCTGCGAAAGTTACAGCAAACATACTTTCGCCGTGGTGACTAATTTAAAAATATCGATGTTCTTGAAGAAAATTTTGTACAATCTGAAATATATGCCTGTAAAATGGATTAGTATGGTTTGCTAACGATCTACAGACTCGATTTCTTCGACCAGCTATCAAAGACTCTAATGAATTCAAATTTAAAAAAATTGCGTGCCCGCTGCCCTCTTTGTCCTTTTTACTTGATAAAAAAAATTCAATCTTATTTTCGCGAAAAATAAACTCTCATTTTTTTAACAGAACAGTGAGGCTCTTCCGGGAAGTCCTTGGCAAGAGGACGCTTTCCGAGAAATTGTCAACAATAACGCTGAAGGTTACTATACTATGAAGGTTATTTCGATTAAAGACGAGAACAGCGCACTTTTGACTCGACAAATATTATACAGCTTTTGTGATTTTTTTTTCAATTATCATTGCAATTGTAAATGTTTCATGCAGTACTTTAATAATTTATACTTAATGCAGTAGTCTAATCCAATAATAATTGCAAAGACGGTGATTCTACATTTCCCTAAAACAGCGAATTGAAAAAGAATTCGTTTAATTGTTAATCGTGAATGATCTTCCAAATAAAAATCGTGCTTTGCGAGCTGATTTTTTTTTTTATTAAAAATTATAACGATTGAAAAAAAACAATGCGATTTTCCAGAGTGGAATCGCATGCTGAAAGAGCTTAGATTCCTTTGCCATTGATGACCAAGTCAGAGCAAGCAAAGTTCATTTTTTTAAGAAGAAATAAATCACTGAATAAAATTAAAAAATCATTAAATGAAAATTGCATCGCTCTGACAAAGACACACTACCTCGCGATAACTCTTCTCGACTTTGTTTCTAAGCATTACGTTCACGCGGAAACATAATTCAAGATTTTCATACTAAATATCATCAAAATGTTCAAAAACGTTGACTGTGAATATTTTTTTTAATTTTTGAGTGTTTCGAAATTCGTAGTTACGAGGCTTGAATTTTTCACACACATTCTGGCAAAAAAAAGGTATCGAATTTGAAATTTATCGTTCAAGTTTAATTTCATGAATTTAAAAAAATTTCTTAAGAATTAATTTTGTAATTTAACGATTACCGAGTTCAGATTTTCTACAGTAACGCACAAAATAACAAGGATATTCTATATCAAATTTTGAGTCAATAGTTCAAGGACTTCGGATTTTGCGAAATATTCAAATTTCCAACACAATTTTTGAAAAGTATGACATTAATCATCGTGCAGCCACAGAGCTCAAAATTTCTACAAAAATACACGAACTAATAATGATGCTTGATATTGAATATGAAAAAAATCACTTGAACGATTCAGATTACTAAAAAGATCGGAACTGCTAGATTTGCACGGTTTGCAGATATTCTTCAACGTTTTGGTTCATTCATTCCACTAATAGTGGTACATTTTAGAATAAAAAAAACCGTCGAGAAGAGAGCCCTGATTTTTTCTAAACATGCACATGAAATACAAGGAGCAAGGGTTCACTCGCGATTCGATTAATTCCATCGAGAACTTTGGTCTCGATGGTCCGAATCGATTCACGGTCACTATGCACAAGAACCGGGGAGCATAAATAAATTACAACCACTTACTCCGGTGTTGTTTCGGACCTTTCATCCTGCAACATGATCGGAGGGTCGAGGAATACAAAAAATTAACGATACCGATAAGAAGATCTTGTAGTCTCGACGCTGATGCTTTTGTACGGCGACGATGAACCGCCGCAACGAATTCCAGCCGGGCACAGCTGCAATTGCAGCCATCCTTTTCAATTCCAACTACCGTGACCTTGGCGACTAGCTCTCCACAGCGAATGCATCTTCATTGTTGACAAAACACTGATAATCCAAATCCCTCGACGAGTAAGACGCTTCACTCTGCAAGCTTCTGTTTATCTTCCATTCAATCAGAGATACGCGTAGATTCGTTTAAAACCCGCAATGTTAATTTGTCTTTCAAGCTTGCACCAATAACTTCTTCCAATATTATCGAAAACATGAAAATAGAAATATTTATGCAGCCGAGTTGCTTTCACAGAAAAAGATTTCGCGAGAATTCTGCGTGACTCGATTATCAAATTTTTAAACGCGAAAGTAAAATTTGCACCCGATTTCGTAACGTTCGTATCAACTTTGAAAATCTTTGCATAAAAAAAAAAATGAAAATGCGCGAAATATTTAATGAAAAAATGTTGAGGTACGTTGACGAAGTCGAATGGCGCGCGTGTGAGGAACCAGCCCCTCTCGCGGCGAAAAAACGAACTTGAAAAGAAAGACCCGCGCGTCTCTTACGAAATGTGAAAAAAAATCGAAAAGAAGCACACAATATTTGAGTCAAAAAAATTATTAAAACGCGCGATGTAATCAACGGAAAAATGTCAAGGTTGCACTCACGTGATCAAATGCCGGTGCCGCGCACCGACGTCGTTGACGCACGCTTGTCGCGGTAAAAACACGCACTCGTAAAAATGTCCGCCATCGCGTACGAACAGAAAATTTTACAATTTATTCACTCAAATTGTTCGTCGATCCGCGCGAAATGTCAAAATATCGCGTAATATTCGAACCGTTCACTGCATCGAGTAATTCGGGAAAACACGACTCGCGAAAAGCGTAAATGAGATTGAAAAAAAAATTATGATAAACGACACGCGAGGCGCGACTCTCACGATCGCGAAATATTTTCCCGTATCGCTTTTTTATGACGCACTACTTTTTAATTATCGCAAGAATTGAGGCTTTATTGAATTTAACGCGAGATTCGACACGAGAAAGAGTATGTTTATCGAAGTGTCTTAAAAAAAACTACCGAAAGATCCACGAACGTCCGCGCGGCGCGCGGAACGAGACAGAACGAGAGCAGGGGGTCCAAGCACAGATGGGAAGGGCCGAGGCAAAGTTTTGCCTAGGCTGAATACTAGGAGCGCTAGTGTCGCTACCCATAAGCCATTGCATCGATTTTCTATCTCGCTCGCGCAGGCTGGCAGGTGTCCGCCATCTTAGATTGTTGCGTGCAGCGCGTCATCATAGTGAGTCAGGGTGTGTTTATCGCAGCGTTTTTTGGACTGTTTTTTGTTATTCTTTTGAAAATATATTGTTCAGTTTGCAGAAAAGTCAAGTATATCGTATCGGGCGATCGTTTTCATCATTATTTTTTATTTTCACCAAAGCAAGGTAAATATATCTCATTTTTTTATGAAACTAACCTCTTCTCGTATTTTGAAGTTGAGTTGAATTCTTAACAGAATATTTCTTTATTTGGCAAATATGTAGTATTGATAACAAACTGCAACATTTTTATAAGTATTAAGAATGTAAAAAAACATTTCTGTTTTTTGTTTGTAACAGCTATGTCGGGGAAGTGTTTCGTAGCGAGATGTTCGTCAGAAGCTAAACGCTTCTTTAGATTCCCAAACCCCATGATGGAGTTTGATCGGTTTTTGAAGTGGCTGGCTGCAAGCGGGAATCCTCAGCTGCTGAATGTTTCTCTGATACATATAACTTGTCGACGTTTGTGTTTGGCTCACTTTGAACAAAAATATGTGTTGGCAAAAAAACTGAGCACGACTGCAATTCCGACTCTGAATCTCCCAGGTAATTTCATGATCTTTGTTTAATACTTTAAACTAATATCAGAATGAAGGTTGGTGTTAGAAAAGGTTGGTGTTAGTTAAAATATTGAATGCTCCATTTCGACCAAAAATATTACTTTTAAAAGAACAGTGGAACTTAGCGCAGACAATTTTATTTGTGCGTACAATAAAATTATCTGTGCTAAGTTCCGCTGTCCTTTTAAAAGTAATATTTTTCTCATAAGAAGGATTCGACAAGATAACAGCAAAATTATTCTTCCATCAATAAAGTAATGAATCGATTTATTTAAAAACTGTTTTGAATTCTTTTCCAGAAAAACTTGACGTGTCAACATATGCAGACACTATTCTGCTCAATACTACTCCGAACCAGGATCCTCAAGCTGGAACGCTAAACACGCAATGGGAAGTGTTGCAAGGTAACTTACCACGAGTATATACACAATCTGTATACAATCTTCAATAATATCCGTGTTCCTAATGTGACCTCTCTTATAACGTATAGTATAGAGTAATTCTAGTGAAGCGATACGCCGCTGGTTATGCCGTTCGAAAATTGTACAATTATAACTAATTATGGTTAAATATGTGATGTAAAAGCTGATTGTGCGGCTAAAACTTTGCAAAGTTATAACTGATTAATATCATGTGATACGCGAATAGCAAAAATTTGTTAAGTTTGGTTTTTTTTTATATATAAAAGCTCATTAAATATTTCATGTAAAAACTGATTATGCGGTTAAAACTTTGCAAATTTATAGCTAATTAATTTAATGTAAAACGCGAATAGTAAAAATTGGTCAACATAATTGTTTTATATATAAAACTCGTTAAATATTTCATATGAAAACCGATTGTGCGGATAAAACTTTGCAAAGCTATAACTGATTACTTAAATGTGATACGCGAATCGTAGAAATTTATCAACTTTGTTTTATATATATAAGCTCGTTAAATATTTCATGTAAAAACCAATTGTGCGGTTAAAACTTTGTAAAGTTATAACTGATTAATATCATGTGATACGCGAATAGCAAGAACTTGTTAAGTTTGTTTTACATATAAAAGCTCTATAAATATTTTATGTAAAAACCAATTGTGCGGTTAAAACTTTGCAAAGTTATAACTGATTTCTTAAATGTGATACGCGAATCGTAAAAATTTGTTGTATGTTTTACATATAAAAGCTCTATAAATATTTCTTGTAAAAACCAATTGTGCGGTTAAAACTTTGCAAAGTTATAACTGATTAATATCATGTGATACGCGAATAGCAAAAACTTGTTAAGTTTGTGTTACATATAAAAGCTCTATAAATATTTTATGTAAAAACCAATTGTGCGGTTAAAACTTTGCAAAGTTATAACTGATTAATTTAATGTAAAACGCGAATAGTAGAAATTGATCAACTTTGTTTTATATATAAAAGCTCGTTAAATATTTCATGTCAAAACTTTTTGTGCGGTTAAAACTTTGCAAAGTTATAACTGATTTCTTAAATGCCCTACCAGGACGAACGACAGTAACCGACAGTCGTTTGTCTTAAATTCCGACAGTTCCCGGCGGTCCAACCGTCGGAATTCATCACTCAACCGTCGGAATTTAAGACAAACGACGTTGGTTACTGTCGTTCGTCCTGGTAGGGTGTGATACGCGAATCGTAAAAATTTGTTGTATGTTTTATATATAAGAGCTCGTTAAATATTTCTTGTAAAAACCAATTGTGCGGTTAAAACTTTGCAAAGTTATAACTGATTAATATCATGTGATACGTGAATAGCAAAAATTTGTTAAGTTTGTTTTATATATAAAATCTCTATAAATATTTTATGTAAAAACCAATTGTGCGGTTAGAACTTTGCAAAGTTATAACTGATTAATTTAATGTAAAACGCGAATAGTAAAAATTGATCAACTTTGTTATATATATATAAAAGCTCGTTAAATATTTCATGTCAAAACTTTTTGTGCGGTTAAAACTTTGCAAAGTTATAACTGATTAATTTAATGTGATACGCGAATAGAAAAACAAAGTTTAAGTTTGTCTTTTACATAGAAGCTTGTTAAATATGTGATGTGTAAAAATGAATATTGCAAATAAACATATATTAAGACGAATAAATATAAGAAATATTTTAAATATATTGAAATACAAAATACTGGCATTTTTATTATATTTTTA